>NJRQ01000159.1:326810-350804 GCA_003063805.1 Aphaenogaster ashmeadi | reverse complement strand
CTTTTTGTCCTGATTGGTCTTTAGGCTACTCTACCCGTCGAGTAGGATTTCTGAACGCAGCCACAGGGCTAACCAATCAGAATAAGGGTGCGTCTACATGGTTGATATTTTCCGCGTAACGCGTATCGCGTAACCAATCACGGGATCGTTCCAATATAGCGCTTACAAAGATTCCGTTGAAACGGTCTCGTGATTGGTTACGCGATACGCGTTACGCGGAAAATATCAATCCATGTGACCGCACCCTAATTCGTTACTGTTCCGTTCCGCTTTTCCGTTCTCCATGGGACGGCACTCCCCGATGGAGAAAAAAATAGCGGAACGGAACAATAACGGAATCATTCTGATTGGTTAGTCTTGTAGGGCACAAACAAGCTCCATGGGGCTAACCAATCAGAATGATTCCGTTATTGTTCCGTTCCGCTATTTCTTTCTCCATCGGGACGCAGCCTAAGGCGGAAGGCTTAAGCATATCGATCAATCACAATCAAAATTGTGGTTTACGTTTTAGAATACTCGACTGTGATTGGTCGACATGCTTAAGCCTTATGCCTTAAAATCTCTTGTAGACACAGCTTAAGACCGTCTTAAGGCGAGGAGCACACACTTCTCCATAACGCAAAACGCATAATGCATAAGGCAATCAGCCAATCAGAATCCTCGGAACGAGGAGTGGGGATGAAAATTAAGGATTCTGATTGGATGATTTTCTTATGCATTATGTGTTATGCGTTATGGAGAAGTGTGTGCTCCCCGCTTAACATTTCGAGACACTATACGGTTGTTTCATTGGCTGAGGAAATTTCAAGATTATTTAAGACTAGATTTAAAACGATCTTAAATTTAAAAACTTATAAGCAATATTTATAATTCGATCTTGTATTCCAGATCATCTTAATTTTGATCTTAAATGATTTTAACATTCCAGCTAACCAATGAAATGATCGTATAGTATCTCAAGATCGTATTTGAGACGATCTTAAATATAAAATCGGAATACAAATACTGTACGTCCTATAAATATCGTCCTAATTCTATGAGTTGATTTTTGTATTTAAAATATCGTCTTAGATCTAATCTTAGAAGTCTTTCTATTCAGCCAATGAAATGATCGTATAGCATCTCGCGATCATATTTAAGATTATATTTAGATCATTTTTAAGATTAACCCCTTGTCTACAATGCATATTTAAGGCGTTAAGATTTAAGAAATTGACCAATCACAGTCGTATATGAGGAGAATAAACGATTGCGATTGGTCAATTTCTTAAGTCTTAACGCCTTAAATACGCATTGTAGACAAGGCGTATATTAGGCGTGTTCCAAAATTGACTGCCAGTACTGAAAATCTATAATATACGTAACGTGAACTATAGATTTTCAGTACTGGCAGTCAATTTTGGAACGCGGCCATTATAAGATCATATTTAAGAATATAAGATTTGAGTATAACTACTGGCCATGAAGCGAACGAAGTGCGATCCACGCAATCGAGTGATCAAAGATAGTAGTCGACTGATGTCTCTTGTACAATAGTCACTTTATTATAAGAACTTATTTTTAGCTCTTTTCTTGTATATGTTAGTACGTAAGTTGTGTAAGTGTTAATAATGATAATGAGAATATAATTTGAATAGAGGACAAAATATAACTATACTGTATATATTTACATTGACTTGCTGGTACTTTTGGAAAAGAACCGGTTAACCTTAAATTAAACTCAAAATTTAATATATCTTTTTATCATGTATGTTATTAAAATATATATTTATGTTTTAGAATATGGCATCAGTGAGAGCGTTAAATCATATTCTTCAGAGAAGACACTTAATTACTCATATACCAAATTCTTCATATTGTCTTAGTATTGTTCCTAGCAATAAACACAGTGCTTTCTATTCAACGAAGAAATCTGTGAGTAAAGTCGACTCCAATGAAACCAATAATCAGGTACAGATTGGCACTGCAGAAGTAGGTAAATTTCTCATGATTTATGTTACATATTATTGTTATACAATGGCTATATATATGTTTCTTTTTCTTTTCAGTTAAAGAAAACCTGAAATCTGCTGGATATCTTGGAGTAATAATAGGTGGTATTGGGATTACGGCTTTGATGTTGTATGCTCTATTTTCAGAGCTGTTCTCTTGCAAAAGTCCATATGCCGTCTACAGCGAAGCTCGTGTCCGATGCATAGAACATCCAAAGGTTATCGATATTCTCGGAGCCCCTCTCAAAGCTTATGGAGAGGAAACCCGACGTGGACGCAGAAGACACATTGCGTATGTTCAGATAATTTTTTTACCGTGTTTTTATATAAAATATTGATACATTATGTACATATACGAATCCTACTGCGAGGTAACAAATTATGACATTAATTTGAACTTCAAAACTGAAGAATACTTTCTTAACTGTTTTTTTTAAATATATAAATGATATTTAGACTGATACTCCACATTTGTTCTTTCAGTCATACGTATTATATTAAGAATGGTGTCAAGTATATGAGAATAAGATTTTATGTACAAGGAACGAGAAGGCAGGGAACAGTGTATGCAGAAGTGAAGGAAGTAAGTTTGCAAATATAGTTTGCAATTGGGAACAATATGTACTTATACATGCGCTTATATATTCAATTTTAATTACAGAACGCATCTGGCGGTTACGATTATTCATATTTGTACGTTACGGTGAATCATGTTGGAACGATCGTGATAGAGGACAACCAAGATACAGTTAAAACGCGGCAAAATGAAGAAATGGATTTTAACTTGCTATAATTGGATAATCAATAAGCGTACAATATATTGATATGTAAATAGCGTTAAAATATGTATGCAATGAAATTTGATATAAAATGTAATTTTTCGTATTTTTGTATATTTCTATCTATATATTTTGCATTATAAGTGTTCCCATTTTCTCTTTTTACCTTATATATTTCTAGTTAAGTGTTTTCATTACGGAAAGTCTCAATTTTTCGGTTCCTGTGAAAATGTTTATTTAGGAGCCTTCATCATTTTGTACTTCGAGTCTAAATTTGACTAAGAGTAATAAGAGTCAGATTCATAAGCGTCCCGTCACGTCTCTGAAACTGAACTGACTTACGAAATTCAAAGAACGAATTCCTGCGTGGTGTATTACGTGAGAGCTAAAAATATGTATTATCCTCGCGCTATCATTTACTCACGCCGTTGCGCCATCTACCTTATCAGGCGCCAATAGTTATTATTTAATATACGCGCGATGTAGCAATTTATATATCAAATTATTTGTTTCTATATCATGTTTATTGTTTATTAATATATATATATATATATATATATTAAATTGTTAACTAATTTATATTATATTATTTTGAATAATAATTTTGTGCGTATGTGTCATTCTATCAGAGAGAAGTTCACATCTGCCAATTGACTATCTTAAATTTCTTGATTTAATTTAATTTTTCACTTAATTTAAACTTAACTCAACAAATTCCTTAACTTAATTTTTTTGTCATTAATAAACAATATATTTGAATTAATACTTTGCTTTATGGAATATATCATTAATGAAATCGATTTTTCATTCATGATAAAGTCTTCTGTGTGACCTAATTTTTCTAGATGAAGATTGATACACTTACGTGTACTTGTAACGTTTTGTAAACACGGTGAACAAAAAGCATGTAGGAGCTATGCAACAGAGTCATTAACAAGCGCAGCATCCACTTTTCTGTAGAGGCGTGTCTCGCAATGTTGCATAAAAGGCTGCGTTCGCATATCATTACTGTTAAACGTCTCTCCTAAAACTTAAGAGAGAGAGATACTGGCGGGAGATACTGTCGTTTGTTTCGCTGCCAATGGCAGCTGATTTTCACTGACAGTCGCTCGACAACTCGGCACGGGACCGACACGCTGTTTCAATCATCTCGCACACACGCGCTCGGGATGTGTACAGTGATGTGATATCGTGCAAAGTTTCATTTTTATAAAAGAAAAATATCTTAGATTATTATTTCGCAGGTACAAAATTATTTCAAAAGAACTTTTATAATTATGGGAATATTGGAAAAATTAATATTTATGTTTGTTTAATAAATATTAAAAATTTTATCACGTACTTATTTTTTATAATACGTTGTGAATTGCAAAAATATGACTTATGATGATTTTCCAATTTATTTCAATGATAGAAATTTGAATTATAACATCAATAATTATAACATAATTTACACAGTTTATTACAAAGTTTATTTCTGTAAATTTTATTGTTTATTAAAATAGTGATTTATTAAAATAGATAACTTATTACATTACGTTATTAATTTATTGTCGTTTAATTAGAATGGAATATGTTCGAAGTTATGCAAGAGAGAGTATTAAAATAATATCATAAAATAAAATATTGCGCGATAAAGATATTTTCTGTTTATAAATTCTTTACTCTTTCAAAAATATCTTTATCACGCGATGACATATTTCGCGATCCACGTTGAATGAATTGCCGATTACGCAGTTAACAATTTTTTTCAATTAAAGTGCCGCTGTCGTTATGCTTATGAACTTCAATAAATCGTCTATGTCTCTCTTTGAACGATTCCCACTCGTCCTTGATTAAATCTACTTTATTATAGACTTAGAATTAATTATCGCCGCATTAAGAGTTATATTTTCCTCGAATTATATTCGAATCAAGGGATTAACTAAACTTAAAAACAATAATCATTGACGCAATAATTACGTTGTTTAATTATTTCTAATTTTAAAATTGTAAAACTGTTTAATTGTTTCTAGAGTTTTGTACTTGACGGATGCGGAGTTTTCGTAAATACTGGCATTCAAAAGAAGCTTATAAGATTTAGAAAATGATGAAAATTAATAAATATTTTATCAAGCATGATTTATAATACACGTAGATCTACGATCGACGAGCTATACTGAGGACATAACTTTTACATGAACAGCGTTCGTGTTCGCAGTTAATTATGATGAAAAAGTGTTGCTCGTGCTCGTGCCTCTCCGGATTTAGGGCCGTGTTCAGGCCTCAGCAAATCAGGCCTTTGGAAAAACCACGACCGCCTTCTGATAGCCTTGGTAAGTTAATCCTGTGCTTTAATAATTGTTAATTGTTAATTGTGTAACAATAATCACTGACAATCGAAAATCAGATAAAAATTTTGGCATTTCACAAAATATTTAAATGAAATGCTATATACGGGCATAATATAATCTGTATTAATATGTTAATGTCATAATATCATTACATATATCTGTACACGGAGGAAGAAATCCTAATTATAATGCTATTATTAATGCTGATTAAAAAGTTCAGGAGGAAGGAGTAACTTTTCGAATAGATTATGTCCTTAATGTTTTCCCGGGGCGAGCTAAATATTCTTGCGGGATTACGATTATCTGCATATCTACCGAAAGTTTGGATCGCATTAAGAGAGAGGAGCTAAAAAATCGCAAGAGAGATAAGAATATCATTTTTCTTGCTCCCCGTTCCGAATGGTACTTGCGTGCTCGCTTCCGGTACGTGAGTCAACAAATCTTTATGGATCTCTCTCCGACCTTTCATCTCACATTACCGAGAAGTGACGGACGATATATTTACGGATATCAAAAGTGAAGTGATTACGTGTCTACTATTATTAGCACGATGTCTGTAATTACTGAAAGCTGTATAATTATTTGCCCGGTCGTCTTCGCTGTACACACAATTCGTGTGAATCAGAGTATAAAAATGACTACTACCCTCCTCTATTATATATAATAGTATATTTTTTCTCTTTTCTTCATTTCATTTTTATTTTTTCCTTCTTTCTTTTGTAATTCTTCTGCATTTTGCATTAATTTGTCTTAAAAATGTTCTACAATAGGCTGAAGATTATGTATGTAATGTTTTCCAACACTTGAGAGGATTCTAGAATACGTAATAGATAGCGATATGTATCTATATCTATCTATCTATCTATCTATTTAGAAAAGGATAATGTACGAGTTTTCATCAGTATTCTCGTAACACGATGTCATTTTCTTTAATCAACAATTGGATTTGTCACGCCGAACGGTTTTCTTGCTGTGTCTCATTCAAATGAATGCACTGAAAGAATGGTTTTGCTGAAATATTTAAAAATTTTGCCAGATACAGATCTAAAAATAATTTTGCTGGGTCATCAAAATAATTATGTAGGACACCCAAAATAGTTGCTAGAATATCAAAACTTTTTGCAGCATTATCATCATGTTTAGTGACCTACATACCCAGTGAGAAATGATTCATCGATCGACATCGAATCGATGAATTTCAATTAGTCATTTCTCACTGGGTAATTACTTTTGATGATCTAACAAAATTATTTTCAGATATCTATCTGGCCAAATTTTTAGATATTTCAGTAAAACTGTTCTTTCCGTGTGCGATTTCGCGCTGCAAAGTCCGCGATCGAGTGAATCTCGATAACGAAAGGGATTCCCAGACGTATCTTGCCTGACACGTAGCCAATTGACCCCTCTGAGGACAGAGTTCGCGTGCGCGGGCGGGGTGGAAATCAATTAATAAAACAGATAAGATAGGCGAACGTCGGCGGTATGAATCACGCGAGCGCGTAAAATAATGCGGCCCTTATTGCACGCCTAAAATTAATCGCCGTAAACGGGGGGCACGTGCCCCGCCGAGATGCAGATAATGCCGCGAGGCATAACGTTTAACGAGAGCTAAACCGTTTTCCCACGAAAACGAACGATGCGAGTTATTGCAAGACGGTTTTCTAACTCCTTTAACGCTGGTATTCTTCGATTCTACGATTTTATTTATAATGTTCAAGAATCTTGTTGGTTAAAATAATTTTGAATTATTGATATACAAATTTTATTATTTTTTAGATGATTTTTGAAGTTATATATCTTGTTTTCTTTATAAACTAGCTGGTTGCCTTAAAGATTACGTTAATCAAAACGCGCAAATTAAACGAGCTCTTACGTTTGATTGAATTTTGTTTGTTAAAATCTTTTAGAATAATCGATATACAAATTTTATTATTCTTGAGATGATTTTTGAAGTTATACATCTTGTTTTCTTTATAAACTAGCTCGTTGCCTTAAAGGTTACATTAATCAAAACGCGCAAATTAAAGGAGCTTTTATGTTTGATTGAATTTTGTTTGTTAAAATCTTTTAGAATAATCGATATATAAATTTTATTCCTGAGATGATTTTTGAAGTTATATATCTTGTTCTCTTTATACGATTTTATTTACAATGTTTAAGAATCTTGTTGGTTAAAACAATTTTGAATTATCGATATACAAATTTTATTATTTTTTAGATGATTTTTGAGAAGTTATATATCTTGTTTTCTTTATAAACGAGAGAGAGAGAGAGAGAGAGAGAGAGAGAGAGAGAGCTGGTTGCCTTGAAGATTATGTTAATCAAAACGCACAAATTAAGCGAGTTTTGATGTTTGATTGAATTTTCTTTGTTAAAATCTTTTAGATTAATCGATATACAAATTTCTTACGTTTCTTACTCTTAAAGATATATTTTGTATTTTTTTCATAAATACACTAAGAAATTTAATCAAAATGTACAACTTAAGCGAGTTTCTAGGCTTGCCAAAATACGTAAAAAAAGTTAAATACAGTAAAGAGTTGAACCAAATCATATTGTGTCAATCTTAACACTCCAGTCAAGAAACGAAATGCTCTTCCGGTATACCCTAAAGCCTATTTCCAGAATATTGGTCAAGGACGATATGCTGCCACTGCGTAAGTTTTATGTCGACGCGTGCCGAGAAAACGTGCTTTTAGCCAACATTTTTAATGTGATAAAAATTCCAAAGAACAGCTAACGTTATACTATATGTAACATATGATGTCATCATTCAAAAAGAAAAAATCGCGAGGCCGACAGTTCGATACGTAGGCGATGATTTTATTATTGCGATAATAGGAATTGAACGACGAAAACGATTGATGAGATGAGCATTGACAAGAGTAGGCGTGAAAATCCTTATTCGTTTATTATCGTACGCTCGAGTCAAGGATCGTTAACTTGGCTATGTATTCTATTATGTAATATTGATTTTCAATACGTCAGACAACATTCTACAAAGTGATGCAACGAGCAAAACTAAGAGATTTAAAATACCTATTTGTCAGTATCTTTATTAGCTAGTGCAAGTTTTTGTCTTCGCTTGAGCCAAGAAAATCTTTTTTTCTTTGCAATATGTTCAATAAGATAAATTTCTCAAAAAACAAGAGAGAAGTTATTAAATACATTTTCTTAAAACTACATCTTTTGATATAAGTATTTGTTTGTTCTATTTAAATAAAAATATTTAGTTTTAGGTAAATGCACATATATGTTACCTCAAATATATTATTTTGTACTTTTACATTTTTTGCATTTAAATAAATATTCTATATAAATAACCCAATAATATTAAAAAATTTAACCAAATTGTTTTCTAATATTAAAAAATCTAATTATCTTCAATGTAAAAATGATCTAACAGTAAATATTTTCTAGAACGAAAAGAAAATAAATATTTAATTAAAAATTATAAATATTATAAATATTTCAATCATGAAATTTTGGACAAATACAAGGAAATAAGCTATTAGGACCCACCGAGTACATAATTTTTTTGTGTTAAGTAAAATTTTTTTGTATCAAAATATTTTTGCTCAGTGTAGAACTGGTTTCTGTATTCCGACAAGCGGCCGAACGATTTGTAAATAAACGCGTACTCTATCGATACAATGCGCGATTTGTTGGTTCGAGCACGCTCGATTTATCGCGCGTTCTCCATTTGAGAAAATATACCCAGCCAGATGGAAAGTGTATAAGCTTCCGCCTCTCTCGCGAGGCGCCGACCTTCGTTATATGATTATGTACATTTAAGAGCAGCATTATTCATTAGGTATTGGTACCGGTTCGTCGCGCGGGCGTCATTTATCATTTGCCGAAGATATACATGCATAGAATCCGCTAACTTTCTTAGGAAGAGGATATATGTGTGTGTATGTGTGTGTGTGTATTATCGCAAATCAATTCTTCTCGCGTTTTCTTTAACACGTTGTCTGCCTAGCAATTTTTATATGGCTTATCGTTGTGTACGCCACAATAGAATTTTCATTATTATAAACCCAAGTAGAACACAAAAGTCATGATGACGTCAAAATGATGCTAAAATGACGCCTTTGACATCATTTTGACATCATCATGACTTCAAAATGATGTCAAAGGCGTCATTTTAGCATCATTTTGACGTCATCATGACTTCCTGTTCTACTTGGGAATATGTAATAATAAAAATTCATTTATTTCATTTACAAATAATGAAAATTTTAAATAATAAAAATTCCTTTTTTACAAATATTGTATAATATGAATAAATAAGATTTTATCCTCATTGATATGAGCTGTGGACTTTTTATTTTACGTTGTTGTCTATCTATTTACGTTATTCAAAATTTTATTTTAAATAGTATTTATATTAAATAGTATTTTATATTAATTAATAATTTTATATTAAATAGTATTTATTTTTTTACAAGAGTTTTAAAAAATTTCGATAGCGCTGGTCACGGATGGTCACCTGGCAGTCAAGTGTTAAATGAATTTTTATAGCTTTGAACTTGATCAAGATCGGTCAAGATCGGGTCTTGAACTCGCGCGTTAGTGGCTTCTAAGCCTCGCGGCACATCGTGAATGCAAGTGAAATTACGCAAACGACGAGGTGCCATGACCGCTAAATGATGATGTCATTTTTGCCGACGTCAAGTCGCGTTATTATCACTACTTTTTTCGAAGTATTCGTGAACGAACTAAATGCATTTGAATTATCGACTAAAAACTCAATAGTGAAAAAATTTATTTCATCAAAGAATATTTTATATTTCATAATCCACAAGAATCTAGGTTTCAGTTCAAGAACTAACAAAAAGTAGCGCATTTATAAACGTTGCTAATTTACTCTATTTCCTAAAAAATAGTCACATTTATATTTTATTACATTAAATGCCGCGCGATATATAATTTCACAAAATTCCTCGGTGCTTTTCCTACGAATCGCAAGCTGACCGGAAGATTAGTCACGAAAGCTTCGCCGAATTGTGATTTGATTACCCATTGGAGATTCTCCGTTAGGAATTCTCTTTATTATGTCACGCTCTTTCAGATAACTTTCTTTCTTCGTTGACTCATCCTCTTCTACGTAAATCGCGTGACGCTCGCCATGTATATGTGTTTTTGGACTTATACTCTTCTGCTTCTCATTCAGCCTCTCAGCTACGGAGATTTATATATCATTATCGCGTAGGAGGCGGCGCTTCTTCATTGCGCGCATTAAGATATTCCGTATCTATAACCGGAGCATTAAGTTTCTCACGGACGCGAGAACATTTCGCTTCCACACGTTTTTCAATGCAAGACATGTGATCCCGATAGGAATTCTAATTGCAACACTCGGAAGGAATCGACGCAGAAAATGCATCTCGCGTCCTTCCGAGTCTTAATTATTCACGTTCTGTCGCGTAGAAAAAATACGATTTGCATTTTGTGGGCAGCGTTTTGTAAACAAATACCCCTAATACTATAAAACTTTATCTTTTATTTAGTTTCAGTTTTAAGATCTTATTATTTTAAAACATTATTAAACAGAGCCTACTTTTAAGTTAATTGAGAAAAGAAAATCAATCAAAAGCAAACGACCTCAATCTGGAGCGTCCTGTATAGGACGCGATCGATTTCTCGTTTTTGTAACAATACTTACGCACACGTGCGTGATATATATCCCGTCACTGAGTCATTTGAACACCATCATTTTCGTATTAAGACCGATGAAGTAAGCTGATTACAATGACAAATGAAGAGCGTATTGTTATTTGCGGATTGAATAACGCGACAAGAGTGACTCCGTCTGACGTCGTGTACTAAAATACGATGTCTGATAATATAATAATATTTCTACTTAAAATGTTCTAAAATGTTTCCACTTTATGAAAATATCTCTACTTATCTTTCCTTTTCCCGATTCTCTTCAAATAACAATCTGCAGTAATGTAATTCAAATCTTAAGCAACGCCTAATACAACCGGCTAATGCAGACAAAAGTGCATAATGCCGATCAATTGCTCTTAATGACAATGTGTCGGCGCGAGAAGTAATCTGAATCAAAAGCTATCGTGCTGTCATACAGGGTGTTTCCTAAGTAAGTAGACAAACTTTAAGGGGATATTCCTTGGCTTATTTTAAGAAGAAAAGGTCCTATAAACATGTGTCCTAAACTGCTTCATTTTAAAAATACAGGGAGTCAAAGTTGTGCCAAATAAAATGAAAATTTCGAAATTCTGGAGAACGTTTAAAGACATTTTATTCAAATTTGGTATGCGTTCCACATATGTGATATTAAGAACTATTTTCCAGTACCGATGAAACGTTTTTAGATTCACCAGGGGCGTGCATATGGGTAATCATATTAAATTTTTTAATAAAAGAATGATACGCCACTGTTTTTTGCCAAGTTAAACAATTTTTTTTAAATTCCGAACTAAAACTCTACGAAAACTGCCTCTTGTGTTTTCCAGTAAAAAATTTTTCATATATAAACATATAAATATATATAAATGTTCATACATAAAATTTTTCATATAATCGTGTATAAACAAAAGAAAAAAGTTATATATGATTATATATGGGCAATTTTATTTATGGACATATTTCATACATAATTATATGTTTATATATGCTTACATGTTTTATATATGTTATGTATGAAAAATTTTTTGCCGGGACAATTCGAAAACAGTGTCAAAAATATAAAAATAGTTACATTGTCACAGTAACCGTCATGAAAATTATCAAGTAGTCAAACAATATTTTGTCTACATTTAGCTAATTATGATTTCATATACGAAGCTCAATTAATTATTTTCAGCATAAGATTTAATTACAAAAACAAAAACTGAACTTAAGATTGATTTTTAATGTCAGTTTTAACGTGTTCAAATTCTTCTATCGTTCAAAAAGGCAAATTGCCACTTACAAGGACTTTTCCATTCTTGGTGGCTTCGATTATCGTTTTCTAATTTTCTTGTGATTTCGATGTCTTCTCGTCATCCACTTGCTCAGATAGAACAGATCCATCGTTAGTCGATTCTTCGCTATGAGTGTAGGCCATTACCTCCGGTATATTTCGAATTACTTGCTGCATAATATACAAAATTATATAAAATTCGAAAAATCGACAAAGATATCTTTACTATGTATATAAAATTATTATTTTCTATATTGCATGCGCATAATTTGTGATATAAATTATCTTTGACAAGGTTTTACATTTCTTTATTATTCTAGACGCAGAGCGGCAGTGTGGTCTAGTGGTAGAGCGCCAGACTCGTAATCTGTAGTATCAGGTTCGAGTCCACTAGATCAGGTAAACATGGATATTATTATTTCCGACATTGCGCTCCCTGCCGGGGAGGGGAATCCCGGTAGGTAAAACTGGGCTTCGTCTTTCGGAAGAGACATTAAGAAGTTGGTCCAACGGGCAAAAAATAGGAGTTGTAGGGAAGGATGGGAAGGGTGAAAATGCAAAATTAATGATAATGCGTTCGGAGTTGCTGTATACTGAGATCTCCGAGTATGGTGATGAGCTCTGGGTGAACTTGGGATGCCATGGTGCGATAATTATTCGAATATTCATGCAGCAAGTAATTATGCAGCAAGTAATTCAAAATATAACGGATAATGGCCTACACTCATAATGAAGAACAAATTAACGATGGATTTCGATGTCTTCTCGTCATCCACTTGCTCAAATAGAACAGATCCATCGTTAATTTGTTCTTCATTAAGTATGAGTGTATGCCATTATCCGTTATATTTTGAATTACTTGCTGCATAAATATTCGAATAATTGACAAAGATATCTTTACTATATATTATAAAATTATTATTTTCTATTGCATGCGCATAATTTGTGATATATATTACCTTTGACAAGGTTTTACATTTCTTTATTATTCTAGACGCAAAATTATCATTAATTTGATTATTATCTGTATCTTCTTCTTCTTCTTGTTTATTCTTTCTTTTTTTCTGTTCGGTGTTGACGGGTTCCTTTTCGGACATTCCGATTTTATTTTTATCAGGTCTCTCAAACTCATCTTCGTTGGCCTTCTGTAGTCTCGTTCGAGAGGACTGACCCAAAGTCTAAATAAAAAATTACATACAGATAAATTACATATGTGTATATGTATATGTATATATTTTTTTCGAAAACAGATTGCACTCGATAGCGCTATATCCGTCGATCGCGCATCGAACGTTTATTTATCTGGTGCCGCGCTACCTCGCAAGCATAGATTGTCTATCCGTGTGACCTGCAGGTCAAAAGCCTTCTTTGAAGTAAATGTAGTATATTTCCAGAATTTCGAAATTTTCATTTTATTTTGCACAACTTTGACACCCTATATTTTTAAAACGAAGCAGTTTAGGTCACATATTTATATAAGATCTTTCTTCTTAAAATAAGCCAAGGGAAATATCCTCTTCAAGTTTGTCTACTTACTTAGGAAACACCCTGTATAAAAGCTGATTATATGAAATCTGAGTGAAGGGTATCATATATCACGCATTAAGAACTATTAATATTAATGAAAACTATCGTTGAAAACTATCATGAGAAGGATACTTTTTCAAATCGCACATAATGTCGCAGATCGTCCTGACTAATATGGAGCATCGCCTTGTCTTCCCGTAAATGGCAAAGCTTGATCTCTCTAGTTGACCTGAAATCCTACAAACCATCGGTTTCACCGAATTGAATTGTATCACGTCAACCGAAATGGAAATCGCGAGTCGGCGGTGATAAAGTGATTTCTTCTTACACGTGTTTGTGAAGAAAAACGAGCACGTTACATTGAAACGAATGAGTCGAAGATCCGATAGCAAGAAACGTGCGATTTCACAGAGATAGTGAAGCTTAATCGCCGTTTTTGTTATTGTGGCAATTTAGATGCGAGAATCTTGTACGATTGCATGTTATAACATGCATTCCAGGGTAATCGATGTTTTTTCTGACAATTAATCACTGAGATACCATTCTAACTTGTGGGATATTTCTATCTAAGGAATCGATTGTTTCATGATAGATTTCGAAAACGGATATGGCATTTCTTTAAATCGTAGTGGGTTTTAATGACTTCTCTTTAATGAGTATAATCAATGAATGTAGGTTTACAATATGTAAACCTACATATTCATTGATTATACAATGTAAACTTTACATTATTAAATTGATTGCATAGATGTGCAATCTGTAAATTACGAAATGCTGTTCGCATCTTTGTAGACATAAATAATTTTTGCAATCTTGTCCATCGGAATCAATTTGTCGAAAGTAATTTAAATAAAGACCTGCAAAATTTTATTTCAAGGAAATATTTATAAATTCTAAATAAAAAATTCAAAGAAGACAATTCCTGAAATTTAAGATTATAAAATAATATAGAATTAAATAAAGAACTAAATTAAATGAAGTAATTGGTTAACTCATATAACATTTAATTAAAGTTACATGTTGCTGAACCGAACCATCTGGTTGCTGTTATTGTAGAAGGGAATCATTGCTTTGGCATTTGCAACTCGTAAGTTACAAATATATCCCCGGACTAGTTGTGAGGACAATAGGTGTCAAGAATGACGACAGCTATGATTTTTTAAAACTGCATCTCATTATGGCTCTGATTGTGAGATATTAAAAACAAGGGCGTGTCATTTTGTATTACCATACATTATACTATTATAGGCTTTGAATAAATAGTATATATATGATAGCTTTAATAAAGTTATGTAATAGTATTATTTGTTGCGTGATATATATGTATAGTATGTATTTTAATAATTTTTTTTAAAGTTTGATTATATATAGCGATCAGAATCTTTAGTTTGTGAAATAAAATTTTTTACTTGCCACTATTGTCATAAATTTTAATAAATACTAGGTATTAATAATAAATAATTTATATCGTTAAATTTTAATACATCATAAAAATTCTAAAAATTTCTTTTGATAATGTAGGGAGGAAATTTGCAATCTTTTACTAAAATGTCTCTTAATTAAATGTTATCCAAGAAACTCAAGAGAATAGGCTTTAATCGTGGTGTACGATAACTCGGCCGCGATTATAAATCGCCGACTAATTTATGGGAACGAAAAGTGGGTGACTCCTACTGACGCGGGTGTCACCGATGACGCCATGTATGGTCGCACACGTCGTTGCAACACGTTCGTCCTTGAGATTGCTCCTAGAATGCAGCGGCCCACCTCAGAGCTGCACGCGTTCTTCCTTCCTTTTCGTCGTCGGTGGGGTCTTCAGTCATTCGGTGAACTCGCGTCCGACGCGTTCCTCGCCCATGTATCCAGCCTTCCGTTCGTATCCGCAACCGGTGCAGCCGGTGCACCCGGACCGCCGCGGAATGTTTTACAGATTTTACGATCGCTACCGGATATTCAACGATCGGCGTACCCGACCGTTTCCGTTCAGATTCTACTGTGAGTCCTTCGCGTTTTCCACGAATTATAAACGATACAATCGTATAAAAAAAAACAAGACACGAATTGCAATCCGTATTCGACATTGCATTTAATATATTTAGAAAAAGAGTTAAACTTATGTACATTATCAAAATAATCCAGCAAAAAGGAAACAATTCAATCCTCTATCATTGAAATGTTTCTATCAACTGATGGTGACATTTTATGTCGTAATTTTATTCCAAGACTTTATTAGAAATATTCGTTATTTAATTATTGTTTAATGTTACTATCTTTATCGGAATAAAATTCATAACTTCCAGCTTTCTATTTTGTTGGTAATTTTATCTTTTTGCATAAGATAGTTCGTAATTCTTTTAAGAACGCTGTCATTCGCAGGGGAGGACTTCGGCGTTCCAGTATTGACGATCCATAATGTAGATCCTTGCATCGAAGAGAACGGCGAGAATCATCGGACGTCCAGATACGAGCTGATGACCCGTCAGGATGACAGAGCAAGGCTCGTTGTCAGACGTGGTCAGGAATTTTATCTGCACCTCAGTCTATCTCGGGACTATAACTCTTCCATCGACGGTATTTCTATCGTCTTCACCCTGGACGGCGTCGAGAGGCCGCAATACGGACATGGGACACTGGTGGCAACCGCCCTGCTGCATCCCGGAGAGATCTCCGAAGCTGCCTGGCAGACCACCATAGACGCGAAAGGACCAAACTTCTTGAGAATAAAGGCGAGTCAGAAGCGTTGCTGAAATGCAAGATTTTGCGAGAATGTGATTGAATTTGATGTGCTTAACAAATTTGTAACGTTAATGTGAAACAGTTTTATAATTACATTAGAATTTTCACTCTTAAAATAAAATAGATTAAACATAACTGAATTTGCATATTGAATCGCTGATGTCTTGCGAATTGCAATATTAAAACCGTCGACATTCGTCTTAATTAATTTGGGAACGTTAATTAAGCGTACGTGTATGAAGCAAGGGAAGAATTGAGATGGAAAAGGTTTTTTGCTAAAGAAGTCTGTCGCCTTCACACAGGTCGTGACATCTGCAAACGCGATTATAGGCAGATGGAAAATGGATATCGATACCAAGAATAAGGAATCCGAAGGTGCTGTTAGTTATACGATGGATCATCCGTTTTACTTGATCTGTAATCCGTGGTGCAGAGGTGTGTGTTTGCAAGTATTCTAATCTTCTATTTCCCAACGAAGCATCGAGCACTGTCACGACTTACCAAACTTTTATACTGCTGCTTTATGATAATTAACATTTTTTTGAAGAAACAAAAGAATTCTCTGTATTCAAGTACGCGTTGAAGAGCTGAAGATTACGTTAAGATTGCCGATCCCTAGTTTTGCAGAGTATTTCTCTTTTTCAGACGACGTGGTGTACTTGGAGGGTGAGGCTGAACGTCAGGAATACGTGTTGGCGGAGGATGGTTTAATCTGGCGTGGCAGTCATAACCGTTTGCGGCCCACCGTGTGGAAGTACGCGCAATTCGAACGAGACATCCTGGACTGCGCCCTGCATCTGATGAACTATGTTGGCAAGGTCCGCGTCTCCGGCAGAAACGACCCGGTCGTCATAACGCGCTGTCTATCCGCCGCGGTAAGCCATTTGGAAGAAAGCACTTTCCCCGCAAAACTAAGCCGTATTTTGAGAAGTGATATTCAAAGCATGCTTTCTATAGTGTACGAGCGAAGTTTCGGAATTTCCAAGCTGCTAAACGGCATCGGTTTTTAGGTGAATTCTCCCGACGACAATGGGGCGGTGATGGGAAACTGGTCAGATGATTACGGGGGTGGCACGCCACCTACGAGGTGGATGGGCTCGCAGAAGATACTCCAACAATATTACAAGACGAAGAAACCAGTCAAGTACGGACAGTGCTGGGTCTTCTCTGGTGTGCTGGCGACGATTTGTCGTACACTCGGTATACCCTGTCGAGTGGTGACCAACTATTCGAGTGCGCACGATACCCAGAGCAGCTTGACCGTGGATTACTTCGTGAATGCGGAAGGCAAGATCATGGAGGAGCTCAACAGCGATTCTATATGGTAATTTGAAGATGGAAAACGTTCAGTTTTTGATTACAAGTCTGATCAAATATAACAAGAACCAACACAAAAATAGTAAAAGTGTAAAACGCGCGTGAAACGATTAAATCTTATTACTCGGAATGATCAGCGTGGTGCTATTTTGATGCAATTGATAATTTTAAATGAGAATTAGAATAACAGTAGACAGTGGAATGATTGATTTTCGCCGTGACAGGAATTTCCATGTCTGGAACGAGGTGTGGATGAAGCGATTGGATTTGTCACCGGATTGTTCGGGATGGCAGGCGATCGATGCGACTCCTCAGGAAC
This sequence comes from Aphaenogaster ashmeadi, assembly GCA_003063805.1. Classification (NCBI taxonomy): domain Eukaryota; kingdom Metazoa; phylum Arthropoda; class Insecta; order Hymenoptera; family Formicidae; genus Aphaenogaster; species Aphaenogaster ashmeadi. The sequence continues at coordinate 332,871 of NJRQ01000159.1, read as the reverse complement.
TGAGCGAAGGTGCGTATCGTTGCGGACCGGCATCTGTGGCCGCCGTGAAGAAAGGAGAAGTCTTGCGTCCCTACGACAACGCGTTTCTCTTCGCCGAGGTAAACGCCGACAAAGTCTTCTGGCGTTACAACGGACCCACGCAGCCGTTGAAATTAGTTCGCAAGGATATGTATGGGTACGTACAGTGAATTGCCTGTTATTATCAATAATGTAGTCGCGGTCATTAGGTGATTGCATTGAATAATGAGACGATGACGATTTCGCAGTATCGGCCAGCTAATCAGCACAAAAGCGATTGGTAGATGGACGAGAGAGGACATCACGCACACTTACAAGTACCCAGAAAGTAAGTGGGATTTAACAGAAGATATTACGTAGTTAAGTTGCTGTTTGCAGATCGTTTAGATAACAAAATCGTCTTGCAATACTTGTATTCTATATTTGTAACAAAAAGAAGAATCATTATTTTATCGATTATTATTTTATCTGAACTCTCATAGCGTTGCGATCAATGAATTGGTTCATCTAATCCTGAAATATTTATTTAATATAATATCTGATCAGCTACTAACGCTAATTATAAGGATAATAATGATCATTTTAATATTAATAGAGTCTGATGAAGAACGTGCTGCCATGCTGAAGGCGCTGCGCCAAAGCGAGTCTTTATTTAGCCGTTATTATCTCAACGAGGAGTTCAACGACGTAATGTTCACTTTTGAACTGCGCGATGACATCATAATCGGGCAGCCATTCAGGTACTTACTTTGATTGAATTACTTTACTATTTCTGCAAGTACTCTTTAAATAATATAGCGATTGCTTAACCCAATTGTATGTACGTCAAGATAATATTCAATGATATATAAAATGATATATAAAATGAGTTTGAAGAATTCTATATAGTTTTTTATATTATATTAATAATGTTATATTATTATATAACATATAGAATTCTTCAAACTCATTTTATTTTGCCTTATAATTAAATTTAGACATTTCTTTCTAGTTTTAAGGAGGTTCTCGCGTTTTGATGAAATAGACAATTCTTGCTGTAAGGGATATACACTTGATGCAATAATTAAAAATATGATAAATATGATGAAAAATGTTAATTTATACATTTTTAATTCAAATTACATTTAATTCATTATTTTTTAAAGATATAATAGTAAAAATAAATGTTATATTTATATTTTATTATCTGCTATTGGTAATTAAATCAAATAAGCGTCTTATAATTTTTATTTTGTCATTTTTACTATATTTAACATATAAAATTAATAATGATTATGTATAATGATATTAGCGAATTAAATACTGTTGATAATGTTTTTATATTATTATTTTAATCGTTTTATCACAATTTTAAAGAAAAAAGTAGCGCGAGAACCTTCTTAACGTTTTTCAATTTTTTTGTACCCCGATATTTTGTCGGGGTACAAAAAAATTAAAAAAAAACTCACTCACAGAACCTTTTTACTTTTTGGTAGCGTTGTATTACTGATAAAAAATCGGCATCCGACGATGGAGTACCGTGTGTCTGTAATTCTGAGAGTGGAAACTGTGCTGTACACCGGTCGAGTAGGCGATCCGGTGAAAAGATTGCACATCAACAGACTGGTCCGACCAGGGGTGCTCGAGGAAATTCGCATGGACGTTTCCTGGGAGGAGTACGGCCCGAGATTGTTGGATCAATGCGCTTTCAACATCGCCTGTCTCGCTACCGTGAAGGACACGAACTTCGAGTACTTCGCGCAGGATGACTTCCGCGTTAGGAAGCCTGACATTAAAATCACGGTAATTATTGAAGTACAGTAGAACTCCGTTTATCTACACTCCATTTATACGAACATGTTCATGCTCAGTTCCAAATATACGAACTCATAGCTGAGCTCTTATTATCCGAACTACAGTCGAGCGAAGTTCCAGTTATATGAACGCTTATTGTTATACTGAATGTATACAAACATTGCTTGTTAAGAGTAGACTAAATATGTGTTAAGTAGCTTAAATTCTAACTATGTGTTAGGTTACAAACCTAACTATGCTAACTATGTGTTAGGTTACACAAAACACACAGATGTGCTCGACTTCAATTTCCTGAACGTGAGTTCCTATTATCGAAACTAATAAGTACTGGTAGAGGGGAGAGCTAGTGAGCCTCTATTATCCGAACCATTCGGTTATCGAAATTGTCTTGTCCTCCGACATGTTCGGATAAACGAAGTTATACTGTACGCGTAACTAATATTTGTAAGCGACGAAAGTAAAACTGAGGGAAGAAAATAGGGGTACGGTAAATAGATATTTTACCTTGCAAAAATTGAAATTTGTTACTTGAATTTTAACTTTTCGATTTAGTTGCATAATGACGCAGTCGTCGGTCAGACTCTCAACGCTTCGGCCAAGTTCCGCAATCCGCTACCGATTCCTTTGAGGAAGGGTAGGTTCCTAATCGAGGGGCCCGGTCTGGATGAGCAATTGAAGCTGAAGTTATCGGAACCTGTCGAGGTGGACGCGGATGCGGAATGTACCTTTTCCATGATGCCGAAGTTAGGAGGACGTGCCAGGATAGCGGCGAAGTTTTATTCGAGGGAGTTAGAGGACGTCGATGGACATTCAGACAATTTTATAGTCAAAGTAATCGATAATGAGTGATCGCGATATTTTCTATGATGCTTTAGCGAATGATCACGTTTCGTTTTTTTTTTATATTTTTATCTTCGATTTATATTTACATTTAGATTTACATTTTTATTAATAGTATAATAATAATTTTCTAATGCGGCGAGAACAGCATAGTTATCGTAAAGTTGTAATTGTAATTATGCAATTGCTTGATGCCAAAAAGATTGAAGCTGACAAGAGTGTAATAGTTTACGCTAAGTTTTGAAGTTATAAAATTAATTCTTAAAAATAAATTAAGTTTATCTTCTTTTGAAAGAAAAGAAACAAGCGTAAAAATGTGTAAGTTAAAGAAAGCAAGTGCAATACTATTTACTTCGCCAAAAATTTATTTCATAGAAAATATCAAACTGAGAAGCACAAAATATATTCATTTATTTATTGCAACTGTCGAATGTAAAAAATCGAAACTGTAAGTGTGAATAGAATGTGTGTATGTGTGTTACGTCCAATTAGCGTACTAAATTAGCTGAGCTGAGATACAATCAAAATGATTTCTAATGTGTTATCTTTTCTTCTATTTATCTTTCACGATAGTCATTATTACCTATGCTATCTCTATGTGTTCATAGAATGTAAAATCGCAACATTTGTATATGCGTTATTTTGTACGTAAAGAAAATAATCTATGACTCATTTCATCACGTTCACGTTTATCATTTCTGCCTCGATTGCAATCTGACCTTCTTATTTACTGGTCAACCTTGATGATAATCATGCATCCTTTTGGGACGGTTGACGTTCGGTCTACCATCGGATGTCAGAGATCGTTTGCGAGCGCATTTATCTTTGTAAATTGCGATCCGCTTAACGGACGCGGATATCATTGAAATAACGACGAGGAATATCGTCAATGCCTGCACATTTCGCGCAATCTCGGAGAGAAGGATCCCGCCGCGGCCATACTGTCCTATTTCCTGTCGGGTCGTATTGGCATCGCGGGTCCGATGACGAATGGCGGACGTTTAAGACGAACGTCAGTTACTCTTAAGAAGCAACTGCACGAATGGGGTCCGAGCCGCGGCTTCCGCGGTGGGCACCAGTAAAAAATTCAATCGACAGAGACTACCTGGCGGCCGATATTAACGACCGGCAATCGAGAGGGTCGCTGTGGCGAGTGCGTGATTATTCAGAGAAGAAGAAGACGAAAAGTAAGAACAGGGACGGATAGGTACATGTAAAACTTAATTTGACTTTGACTTGGGCTCTCGCCGATTCGGATAACTCTGTTCGGAAATACGTACCGATTGTTTAAAGTTAGGCAGCGCAATCTACTTCAGGAGCTCGAAGCTACTCTTCAAAAGTCTTAAAGATACAGAGAGGAAGAATGAGATGAAAAATAAATTGGACCGTATTGTAAATATTCACGAATCTAAAATATTTTTCTTTGTACTATTTTTCTCTGCCTCGAATAGATGTTACTTGATATTTCGTGATATACAAGATATCTTTTTACATTTAGAGCAGTAAGGTAATTGGTTCATTTAATTCCTTTCCGCTTGGTTGCGTTTTTATTGGAAGTTTTTTAAAGTTATTAGCTCCGAACATAAGAGAGAAGTGTTGCCATTCGCCCCTGAAGAAGAGAAAAAAGAGAAGAACCTTGCGCGCGCGCGCGACAGCGCAGGAGGGAGCAAAAAGGGGATGCGGATGATGATGAGCTCCGGGCTGATACGAGGCCAAGCTGATGCGAACGATGTATCACCATCCGGGAAATTAATGTTGAAATATGGGCCTGGATGAACGATACGCGGCGCCCAGGCGGGACCAATGGGGACCAACGAGGAAGCGCGCAGTGGCGAAGAAGAGGATTGCACGACGGCCAAGCGCGGTGGGGAGACGAGATTGTTACGGGATCGATTAATGAATCGTCGGGCGAAATACTAAAGGGACGGGAATACCGGCGCAGCAAATTGGACAGAGAGTTGAAGGGATGAGTGATGAAAGGAAGCAGGTTGGACGAGTGATTGGAAAGCAAATGTGAACGCGTGTGCTGAGCTTTTGTGCCTCACAATTGATCGCGAATAAAGCTTTATTTATCTTCCCCGAATCATTCTTGGGTGGTTAGGCCGCTGGATTGAAAATGCAGCACGATCGAAGCACGGTCTTTCCTTGTGCGTATTGTGATTTACAAAATTGTTTGCGCCTCTTCAAAATTCTGTATTCAAGCACCGGTTTTTGGATTATTGCGTTCAACATTCTCCAATGATACTTTCACTCCAAACCGCCTTTTTGACAAAACCGATTCTTTAAGGGTCGATGAATTCTCTCCTACGCAGGACAAAATCCTGATTAACATGCGACAGAACGGCTGTACGACGAAGCGTCAGGCGAGGTAAGAGGAATCGTGGGAGAGGGTTCAAGGATGCAGGATGCGCGGAGAGACCGAGGGAGAGAGACAGAGAGAGGAGGGAGGGAGAGAGAGTGAGAGGAGGGGGGGGGAGAAAGGAGATACGCAAGATGATAGTGAGATATGTCTAAATACATAACCGTGACACGTGATGGACGTGTTGCGGCCGCTGTCTACGGGGGTCTCGACGAGCGGGGGCCCGGCCGGGGCCCGCGGCACCCCGCTACGCGCTATGCATCAACACCCGGGATCCATCCCATTATACCTCATCAAAACAACAAACACGCCTTCCACGTTAAACCAACATCCTTTTGTTCCCATCGAATCCCGCGTATCCATCAGGATCGCCGCGCGAAGGATACACGTCAGTGACGCGATCTCTTCGACGGGGGGTCCACGCGGCCGTGAGGGGCGGCTGAGGGGGGTGGAGAGGGGAGGAAAGGAGCGGGAGGCATTCGAGAAGATCTCGTGAAATGTTATTAATGCCGCGGGGTCAGAGGGACAAGCACGCTCGGGAAACGTCCTCCCGTAGATTTGTACCTGTCTTCGTCTCGTCTCGCCTCGCACGAGGAATGAACGACGAAAGACGTTGATCCGTGGTAGAAAAGCGCATGCTGTGATATAAATAATCCGGGTGCTCTCTCTTCCCGGGTATGCACCCGGCGAATAAGGTGGGCCCCCGGACCGAGCGACGGGTTTGGGAAAATTGGGCATCGGCTCCGGAATTCTCCCGGATGAGTTATTTCGTCGGAGCGAAACCACTCGGTCATTTCAATTTGTAGAGACAAAGAGATTTATGCCACTCAAGCAGAGTGTGATAGTTTGATACTTTACATTTTATTCTGATATATTTTGACATGAAATATAAAATATCATGTTAACTATTCATTTATTGATAACTGTACCTTAATATGCGTAGAACTTGCTGTAACTTGTATGCGTAGAATAGTAGGATAAATCAATTGGTGTAAAGAAAACACATAGTTGCTTTTCAAAAATGTAACTGCACAATTGGATAATTTTTTT
>NJRQ01000159.1:280546-310643 GCA_003063805.1 Aphaenogaster ashmeadi | reverse complement strand
ACTGCTGGGAATGGACGTGATCGTTTTATGACAGTTACCGTTTTATCCGGCATTCGAGAAACGACAGCCATTGGAAGCTCTCCTGCAGTTTCTTGAAGTATCCCTATTACCGCTACTTGGGATACCGCGGGATGAGTCCCTAAAACACTCTCGATTTCTGCGGGCGAAATATTAATGCCGTAAGAAATGATAAACTCGGATATTCGATCGACGAGAAAAACATTCCCATCATCATCGTAATATCCTATGTCGCCACTGAGTAACCAACCTGAAATGTTTCGGTATTTCATTATCTCTCCATTATTCTTTGTAGTATTTGTAATTCATATATTGAATCAAAATTGCTAACTGATTTTTTTTATCAATTTGATACTTCAGTCAGTTGTATACCGTCAGAATCAAAAGCTCGTTTAGTCTCTTCAGGTCTGTTATAGTAACCATTCATTACGCAGGGCAGTTTCAAACGTAATTCTCCATGTTGATTAGCTCCCAGAGTTTTCCCAGTTTTTATATCCGTCACTTTTATTCGAACGTTGGGTACTACACAACCAACAGATCCTGGTTTGCCGCCTTTGATGAAAACGGTTACATCACCTCCTGAGTCCGTGGATCCTAAAAAGGATATTGGTGACAATCGTTACAATGTGCACTGATAAAAAAATATCACACTCTGCTTGAATGGCATACTTGAGTGTGGATACGATACCAATTAATAAATAGTCGTAGAAACCGGTAGACACGTTGGTGCATTAAATTGTATTATTGGTTTAAAATAGAACCTTATCGTTTAGCATAATTTTTAATTAGACACGAGTATAAAATAATATAGACATTTTTTTTATTAATTTATATATATATATGTATATATATCAATTTAATAAATAAATAAATTTTTGTAAAACGTTCGATCGCTTGGTGCTCACATACTTTGGTACCGCAGGTCATTCTTAGATGGCAGCACATAATACTTACAGGAAAGACTGTAACTCGTTGATGTAATTTTGAGGATTTAATTCTCGCAGCAAATTCTTAAAATTATCACAGTATAAATTAATTTCAAATTATGTTCATATAAACATTTTAAAATAAATCTTGTGTATATGAAGCGTCCATGACAGACTCGGGACGTCTTTCCTGACGTTGCTTTAAAACAAAATAACGCATGACGTTTATGGATGCCTGGATTGCAAAAGTCAATCCATGATGGATAATCACGAGGATAGATAATCGCGACTTTACGAGCTCTCCCGCGATTTCTCGCGCTTTCTCACGCTCTCTCGCGTCTCCTGCGAGAATAAAAGAGAGGAGCGGAATAGCTTCCGAAAGTGTCCGAGCGAAGTCGATCGATCAATGATGAGGCACGGTTGTACCGAGAACGGCTGACAGTTTATTGCCAATCATATACAACCGTAATCGGGGATGGCATCAAATGCGCGTGACCCCAATAATCCATAATGGCCCACTCGTTATGGTCAACATGTCAATCTAGCCGCGCATCTTTTGGCCACGTATTCTCCTTCCATCATTTATTAGGCGATTAGATAACTTTACGTCGCAGTTCTCGCGCGACAGCATTTCCACTTCTTGGCTATCAAGTCCGGCTCAATAATTTTGTCGGTATCTTTCATTTTTAATGAATTAACTTAAATTATGTTACGCGTGTTATGCAATGGGAAACGGAACAACATTTCACAGGTTTTAATACATCAACGGAATTTGTAAATTACCATTTTGCATCGAAGCTACATTTTTTGTTATATTTTTCTCTCCTAAATTTTAGAATCATTATCCTAAGTTTTTTGATTATGCGAAACGTCCAAGAAAGTGCCCAGTTAATTTTTTCTTAAGGAAAAGTTAGAGAAAAGTTTTTTTTATAGAAATAAATGATTATATAAATCTTCGTAATTAAAATTCGAGATGTAAAATCACATAAAGAACAGAATTTGAATCTAGTATAATTTGTTAAAATAATTTTAGCTAAGTGGTATTAGAATTATATATTGGTAGCAGAATTCTTACTTCTTAATCAAGGAGATGAGCGTGATTTGTAGGCAACACGGGCTCATTAACATTCAAGGATTTTCTAAGATATAACTCGTGGAACACTGATAATGCAAAAAAGTGTGTAATCGTGTAATTCAACGTCACGTGGAGATTGAGCGCAATTGCAATAGCTTTGAAGGAAAGAAGAAAAATGCAGAATAAGAACAACGCGAGATTGTGACCGGTCGTTTTTGCTGCCGACCTATCGTAAGTACTATCAAGTGATATTGTCCATTTTATATTAATTAAAATATTAAACGCGCGCGCGCGTGACACTTCACGGCGAGATAGTTACAGGGGCGATTGCGCACGTGACTGATGCTTCCCGTCATGAGGAAAACTCGTTGCGGTAAAACGCCGTGAAACGGAGACCGTCCCATGCTTTTTCGTTCCTCTCGTTTATTTTTTAGGTCGCCGCTACGCGAGCTCATTCCTTTGGATTGCAATAATGGTCGCAACGTTGATTACATTTCATTTCTGGAATTACTTGTCTTAAAAGGAGCGGAAATCAAACGTCGATTTCAAACGCAGCGGCTTAACAGCTCAATGCAGAATGTTAATCCGCGACTAGCAACGTATTAATATTAATGACGTAGCATAATATTATAATTTATGATAATGTATTCTTTAATAAATAGAATAATTGTGTGACCATAATGCGGCAATTTGTAACACATTATAATAATTATGTAGGATATAATTCTTTATCTCACATGTTTTTCAATCTCTTTCTTTCAAAAATATAAAATAACTATAGAATGATAACATAGAAAGGTCAAGTATGACGAGCAATTATTAGGTACCGATAAAATTCTTTATTTAATATTTAAATTAATTAGGAGACGTTTCGACTTAACTTAGTCGTCTTCAGTCTTACTTTACACCATTATTACGCTTCGAATCACAAAAGAGATTAACAGATAAAACGTAAACGATAAAGTTCGGCCGCAACATTTTTATATATCAAAGTAAGATATAAAGTAACTTTTAGACTGAAGACGATTTAGTTAAGTCGAAACGTCTCTTAATTAATTTAAATATTAAATAAAGAATTTTATTGGTACCTAATAATTGCTCGTCATACTTGACCTTTCTATGTTATCATTCTATTGTTTAGAAAATGCGAGCGGATTTCATTTATTAATTTTAAAATAACGATCTCTGAGTGCCTGCATATATAATCACCCAATGTATCGAGTACTTCGATCAGTTTGAAATGGCGGGTTCGGGAGATCGATTTTAGTTCGCGTTCGTTTCCTGTCAATCTGCCTTCGTTACTTCGGTCAGCCCGTGACGGCCGTCTGACAGTTTGTTATTTGCACTTCTGCGCTCGCACGGTGACATCCCGCCGACTACGTTTGTTCAAACAAAGGGCGAGAGCGAGTCGACTGCGCATAATAACGAAGGGCATAGTAATTTGACGGATTAGAAAATGATATCCCTCGCGGTGGATCCTCCGGCAGCTAGTTAATCTAGGTAAATCTACGTTTGTAACAGGGATTCTTAGTCCTGATTACAGCAGTCTACAAATCCACAACGATGGATATTTTAATAAAAAGTTTATCCGCAATATGATGTCCGACATCTTGCAGCTTCGTTTTACGATTCTTGGGGCTATAATCATTGGGCGGCGATCCGGCTGCAAAGGGGTGAAAAATTCATAGCGCCGGAGCAACGATAGCATCACCTTCCGCGTATGGAAATTCGCGGTATCGAATTCGGAGGTCCAATTTCCATAGGCACGGCCGGGAGAGGGAGGAGGATGTTTACGTAGGTAAAGCCGGCAGTTGCGAGCGTATTTGCACGAGGATTTCCCCGGCGAGTCGGGCCGCAGGGCGAATTGGATACTCCGTCGACTCGTCCGCATCGTCGACGAAGGGCGGCGGCGGGGGTCTGGATAAGGGTCGTAGGAGGGATCTTCTCCGTCCTCTGTGGCGCGGAGAGGAGTGGAGGGAGAGGGCGAGAATAAAAAGGGGGCGAGAAATGGCGCGGATGCCTCATTACGCATGCACCCCCGGCGGAAGGGTCCGAGAGTGAGTGACTGACTGACGTACCTCCTCGTCACGCATACACTTACGCGCGTCCACGTGCGCGCGGACACGCCTATTTTGTCGAGTGTTAGGGGCTCGTATATACCGAGGACCGGTGTGCGGTTGTGCCGCACGGTGTGTATTGTGGCAGCGCCGCGTCGTCGGTTTTCATTCTCGCGCGGCGCCGAGGGGTGAGAGCGCGAATTCCGGCTGGAAGGGGAAAATCTGGCGACGGAAGCGGCGGAACGCGCGACTCCGGGTATCTGATCGTAAATTGAATACCGTAAGTCAGAAAAGGATTCGGACACCAAATCCGTCGGATATAAACGAAGCGATTGAAAAGAACGTCTTATTCTCGTGCCAGGCCTCGTAGCGTTGCTAGAAACGAAGTCACACTCGTGATCACGTCTGAAAGTATTTTGCCTGTTACGTTTTGTATTTAATTTGCTAGTTCTATGGTGGTATAAGTATCTCATCGCTTAAATACTTTTTTACTATATTAACGTACATGGAAAGAACAGTTTTGCTGAAGTATCTAAAAATTTAGATACAGATCAGAGAATAATTACGTTGGACCATCCAAAATAATTATGTGGGACGCTCAAGCTGTTTGCTAGGATGTCAAAACTTTTGGCAGCATTGTCATTATCCTTGAGCGTCTTACATAATTATTTTGGATGGTCCAACATAATTATTTTCAGATCTGTATCTGACTAAATGTTCAGATACTTCAGCAAAACCGTTCTTTCCGTGTATCAATCAAAGTTTTAAATTAAAACTGAATCCTTAATTGCGTATAATTTTCGATCGTCAGATGGTTGAAGCATCAAAATATAAAGTCACCGGAACCACATATGAGCATCTAAAGAGTATCCCTCTTTCTAGAAGTCAATACATGTGTATCTGCCTGAACTTTGACATAAAAATAGTGGTGTGTGTATACAGCAATTCCGACGAAACCGCCACTAAGGCGCGTCACGATCCGCCCTCTGTGTAAACCGTTCCCTCCTCCCCACCTTTCTTCCCTGCCACCCTCCGATCCTTCAACCCTCGACAGTCTTCCTCACCGTTTCCATCTCTACCCTCGTGGCGCCCTAATTGCACCACCCCTGGCAGCTAGTCACTTTACCATAATCTCCTGGGTAATGGGGTCCCGGTGTGCGCGAGCGCGCTCACCCCCTCGACAATCTCCCGTGAACGCGCGCGCGTTCGGGGTTGCGTCGCGATCGAAGACTCGCTCTTTGTCGGATCCGGCAGATTCTCGCGGAAATTGCTTCACCGCGCGCGAACCTTTTCACCCCGAGGGTAGAAGTTGCGGACAAGTATCGCGGATCTTTCTTAACGCCAATTACGCACGTTGAGAGACACTTTGTGACGTCGCGACGATAAAAGATGAAGAGCGACTTTTTAGTCGCTCTTCATCTAACAAGTTTCATGAAACATACCTGCGACTCTTTTATTAAATCAAACGTTTACATTTATGTCATCGCATTTATGCTTTATTCCGATTTGTTTTAGGTAAATCTCTGTAAGTATCGTAAACTCTTAAAATAAATCTGATTCATACATATACATGACTACTTTAAAATAAGAAAGAAATTTATACCAGAATCTTACTAGAAACTTAAATATGAAATATAATTCGCTTTTAATATTATTTTAAAATTCTGGATTAGCATGACAAATATGAATATTAAATATTTATCTATTTAAATCGGAGGAAGTTAAAATGGTCCAATTAAAATTAAAATTTAATTTCGTTTATTTTGTTTCAATGCAATGCTTAATATCAAATTTGAGATGTGAAGAAGTATAAAATGTTAATTCTTTTTCAATTTTCTTTCTAGGTGCTTTATGTTAAATATCCTAAATTAGAACAGTTAATGTTGTATATAATAATTAATTATGATTTATGATTATTAATTGACATAAAGTAAAGTATTAACAAGGTATCAGACTGGTAACTGTAATAGCATCTGGAACGACAATAGCAACAGCGTAATAAGTACGACAATAATAATAGATTGTCTGGCGAGAGTCGACGAGATTAACAGGCCCTTTAACAAAGTAGCTGATGGACCGCCAAATGTTCCTCTCCGTCGGCGTCTGGGTTTTTTAGAAAGAGGAGATCACTTCCTGACTAGATGCCCGCAATTACGGCCCAATTACGATGCATAATGGCGACACACGGTGCGCGATCCGAAATTGGCGGCAATTTCGGGCGACAAACGATTAGGACACGCGATCTATAAACGGAAGCAGCCACCACGTCACGCCAATTATGCCCGCCATTTTCGAGCGAGCCGCGAAGGACCATTGTCGTCGGGGTAGATAAAAGGAGAAATCGAGGGATTTTTTTGCGTGTCGTCCGAATGCGCGCCGGCGGGCTGTCAAAACCTATCATTTCGCGTTCGCGAGCCTAACCGGCTTGGGCCCGGCGTAATAGGGCCCCGATCGACAAAGATGGCCGACACAATGGCCGCGAGTAACCGGCCGCGCACGGCCGTTTAGCCGCCTTAAACGAAAATTTGCCCGCCTGCTAAACGCCGACACGCGATTCCGTGGCATCTGTCGACCGGCGTCCAGGCCTGATACTCGACGACTAGAAAAAGCCACCCTTTGTCGGCGGCGAAGCGCTCCGAGACTGCAAAACCGCGACGCGACACACGTTGGGATACCGTTCCTCTCACTTAAATTGAATCCTGTGAATTCGTAATACACCGGCATCCTTGGAACCTCCGACGTTTCCGCACTTCGAAGTCGAAGATTCTGAGAATTCTGGATTTTTGTGACTTATGTATTCTTTATTCTGAAAATTTTTTATTTATTGGTATTTTTAGAATAAAGATTTAAATCTTTAAACTCTGTATTTTAAAAAATTTGCAGGTTTCTTTTATTAAGGAGATAACTCGTAGGTTCCATGAAATCGTAGATTATCAGATCCTTTGGTCTAGAGAATTTATGATGCTACAAAATTTTCATCTTTTTTTTAATACTAAATTATTATCATCTATTATCATCTATTATCATACATATTATCATACATAATATATTAAACTATACATTATACTATGAAGTAATATTCTCGAAATAATTCCAGGATATTAATGGTATCTTTAAGGGACTATAATGAACACACTGCATTCGCCAGTTGAGACTCGCGTGGTTCGTCACGTTCGTTTCGCCCGACAGTTTCCATTGAATATTTTTTTTCACGGCGCATTATATTTTTCGACAATAATTCACGCCAGCTTTTACACGACTACTGCGCGCGCGAGGACTTGATGTCCCGGACCGACTGGGTCCGGAATTTTATTGCGACGATGGAGGAATGCAGTGGCGTACGTAAATCCACTGGTTGGGAACAGGTCTGAGGTCTCGCGGGCAACAGTAGAACGCGCAGATTGAATCCGTCGAGGTGGTTTGTTTTATGATACTTTACAATGACGGTAGTGTGCATATAAGTAGTATGAGGGTTGATTTATAATAGATGTAACCGTAAAAATTGGCCAATCGTAGTCGATTATTCTTCTATAAATCGACTATGATTGGCCAATTTCTTACGGTAACGGCTATTATAAACCAACACTAAGTCGTCATCATGTCGCGGAAAATCTGCGAATACTACTTTCTCTCGCGAGAAACGCGATAGATGAAAGTCCGCGAAATAAACAATCAATAGTACGCCGATTAACCAAGGCCCAATGTACATTCACTTTCAGTTCTTCCCAAATGTTTTATATTGATAAAGTAGTGTTTCTGTCGATATAATACTCTTGATCCGTTTTATATGGGGAACTAGATTCTCTATCTCAATTCATAAAACAATAGTGTTCTCGCAAAACAAGCCACTATTGTGATCGTCGATCGTAAATTTTACTCAAACGGAATCAATGCCTGGGCCTTAAAGGGTTAATAATAGATTATATAAAATCTTAATTCTTAAGCAGCAATATCGTTTTTATTTAAAGGAGAAAAAGGAAATAATTTTTAACTCTAAATTGATGAAATAACGCCTAGGACATTTATTATTAACGCGGGAGGATCTGACGATGATCTCTGTTTGTCATTCCTCTCTCCTACGCACCCAGGACCCAATTGCGGAGCTAATTGCAACCCCTTCGCGCGTGATTACACACGGCTACCCATTAGCGGCGAATTGATCGACGGGCGGCGGTAATAGACACGCGCGACCGTCAAATCCTCGTAAAGTTCGGCTTTTCAGGATCGTGGGGGGCTTCGTAGAGGCGCGCGGTATATCCGCGACGGGGGAGGGTAGCTTTCAGGATCGCGTCCGCTCGTCGCTTCGTCCTCGAGGGACAACTCGGAACGGCGAAGGTTTGCGGGCAGCGAGGGGGACGGTTTGCACACTCGGTTGACATCGAGATCTAGCGACGTGTCTAATTGGAGCCACTTTAACCACGAGGGCGGGCAGGGTGGGATAAGCCGTGAGCCATCCACCACCGCTGGGAGATCAGCCTTCCCCTCCCCCCTTAGGCTTATAACCGCCCGGGAGATCTTCCGCGGGCTTTCACCCTCGGTGGTTACACACACGAAATGTCCCCCTTTCTCCCTGTAACATCCCTGGCTGCCTCCCCGTGCCGTTGTGTATCTTACGCCGAATCCGGCGTAAATAATGCCGATTATCCCCCCGGCAATTGTTTTATCGACCGGACTGTCCCGTTCAAGGTGGAATCTACGGGGAGAGTGGCGGAGGAGGGAGAAGCAGGGTCGAGCTGGTTGCCGCTTCTTCCCCCTCGGACAAACCGTGGCACAGATTTACGAGTGATTCTAAACGGGGGCTGGCGAGGACTCGTAAAGTAAATTTCGCTTGTTTTCTCGTTGGTTCGAAAAAAGCCCGGAGAGAGGCGAGACCTCGAACGGAGGTGTGGTAACTTTAATTTCGCTCGGGGGTGGAAATGTTCGAAATGGTGGGGGCGAATTTATTACGGGAAAACTGAAAAGATGCGCAATTAGTGAATTCTCGCGGAACATGACGTGCATTGTGAATATTTATTTAAAATTAAGATAGTTTTCTATAATTTTTTAAATTGTTCAATATGTAAAGATAATTTCTCATTATCTGTCCGAAGTCGTTAAATAATTGCGGATAAGACATTTATCTCTCTCTCTCTCTCTCTCTCTCTTTCTCTTTCTCTCTTTGACAGGAGAGTGTTCTTTCGTAAATCATCTCGATCACATTTTTTTACGTCCAATCAAAACGTCGCGTGTGAAGATCGCATTATTAATTTTTGAGATCCTCCGGTTTTAATAGTCCCAGTCCAATCGAGGCTGGAGATCGGCTTGATGGAACTCGTCGAGCCCTACTCGCTTTTTGCCTCTCGCTAATTATGAAATTACCCTGGAACGTCCCTGTACCATCGAGCTCCTCCGCCCGTTCTCCTTTTCCATCTTCCGAAGCGATATTTGAGCGCGAATTATGCCGGGTACTCTCTTCATCCTCCTCATTATTCCTCTCCCCGGTCCTCCTCTCCTTGTGGTCCTGCCGTCCGACCTCATCCTTCGTGACCTTTCTCTCCTCGTCGTCCTGGCGTCGAGAAACTTATCCGGTTAATGGCCCGGCCTTGTTCCGTAACATTCGTGAAATTCACAGACTATTTCGGGCACAGCCCGGCGAGTTATGCTAATTGATTCACGATTTCAGCCGTAAACAAGTCCGCGTCGGAAATAAATAATTAATATCGACTGGCAATGTTTCAATGGGTGCTTTACGGAATTCTGCTTAAGATTAACGTGTACCTAATCGCTTAATTTATGAAATAAAGAACCATAAGAGTCTATATGCCAAAATTAACATTTTGAATAGTAATCAAAGAGCTTTTATAAAATGCTACTGTGTTACGACACTGTCATATCTATACAAAAATTAAAGTATAAAATACGCGTGCGATTCCCTCTTAATCTTCAAAAGTAAACGAAATACCAAAAGTAATAAGACGAATGACAGAGTTTTCAAATATCTAAAAATTTTTATATTTGCAACACACACGTGTATTATTATTTTTCGCTTTGCAGACTTGCTTCGTTTATACACCCTACGTATTAGCTGATATCTTATTCACAAACGTAAGGAATTTGATAATTACGCGACCATCGGATGTTGCTTGCCTCGATAAGCAGCTATAACGATACCACAATAATTACAGGCCAGCAAGATATCGCGCGTAAAAAGGAGGCGCCGGCTTAAATAAAAAGCAGATTGAGCGGTGGAAGGAAAACGACCGGAGGAGAAAAGTCGAAGTGCTCGTTCGCGTCGTCCTGCGTTCTTCTTCCTTCCCTCGTCCCTACGCCCTTCCCAGGTTTTAACGACTAAATAAGTCCCCTCAATTAAAAAACTAATTTCGATTAGAGTCCCCGGGCGGCCATTTGGCATCGTGTAACTACATCCCGCAGGATAGCGAAGGGTTGGTAGGGAACGGAAGGGAAGTCGCTGAGTGCGATATGCCGCGGGACGACGAAGGGTGGAAAATGATCGGCGTTATTTTTTTATATCGCGACTTCTGTCCGTCGTTGTTGCGTTTTATCATCCGCCCGTGGTGGCGCGCATTAGTGGCATTCTAACAGCGGGGACACCTAAATTTGACATCTTGGATTATATTAGACATTGTATTTTATTAGGATATTATTCAAGCGAGACGAAAATAGACAGTCGAGCTTTATCTGCCATGTGGAAGAATTCTTTGACGTTTGGTATAAAAGGTATATGAAATAAAATATCTTACAAAGAAGACAAAGACAGATATGAATACTTGCTACTTAAAAATAAATAAAATTTTTTGAAATTAACAGCCAACTTATGATGGAATAATTACTGGAATAACTTAAGAATTTAATACATTTTTTCGGTGATTTGTATTAAATTAAATCCGATTAAGATTTTTTTATTAAACTAAACAATCTTATCGTTGGCTGGTTATCGAGCTGAAAGCTATTTGACTCGTATAACGATCGCCATTCAAATGTTAATCAGATCAAGAAAAGAAAAGAGAATCTAGGCAATCTGATCTGTATGTTTAAGTTCGAGCATTTTTAAGCATTCCCGGAATGCCTTTCGGATTTTCGTGGGGCTTTAGAATTTAATCCTATCCGAATGCAAGACAACTTCTCACAACTTTTCCTCCGCGTTTCCTCTTTATCGCGCTCCCCCCGGGGACTGCTCTACGCAGAATTTTTCTTCGGGCCACGAAGGAGGCGCGGTAAGCATGCACTTATTTATGTCCGTATTAGTATTTATGTTAGGTGTGCACCTACGGCACCCCGTGGCTCTCAGGCGTGGACGCCTCAGCCGCCATTTGTTATTCTAATGTCGCATTATATATTTGTTTGGGCGTGGGCGGGTGAAGCCCGAAGTGTGAAACACGTTGTAACGCCGGTCCTCCTGGAATTCCATCCTCCCGTGGGGTTCACCCACGTGACAGTGGGGCTTTGTGGCCCATTGAAAAGATTTCCGTCGATTCGTGTGGATATCTATCCGCTCAGCGTTTCGCTCCTTCCTCCTCTTTCTATCTTTTCAATAAAAAGGCGGATTTATCATTGCGCCTACCATTCTCCGAAATTTTACTCTTTTACGATTTATTTTTCCAATCCAAAATATTTCGCTGGCAAATATGTCTCGTACCGATGGATGTCCTCGGATGTGTAATAAATTCTATCTTCGTTTTCCTCTTTTTCTTCCAAATTTCATGCGTACGGTCTAACATTTCAATCTCTACATTTCGTATTTAACTCTCCCTCCCTCCCCCCCCTCTCTCTCTCTCTCTCTCTCTCCTTTCTCTATTTCTATTTCTTACCAAATTAATTTATTACATTAATAAAAATTATTATTGTTATTTTTCATCGCGTGTAACTATTTCAATGTATCTTTTTTTCTCCGGCATTAATCTCGATTACATAATAACTCGTTGATTTTTATTAGTCCGCACGTCGGGATGTCGAAGAAAGACCGTGAAAATGAGCGAGCCTACCGCGAAGCGAGATTTTATCTTCGACCGGTTCGTAAATGCGTGATGCGTGAAAAATTCAGCGTCGCGGTATTTCCGAGATCGTCGTCGTTCAATTTTTACAGATTCGGTGCGAGCTACAGAATAGAAACGATAATAGCAACGGTGCCATTTTCGACGTTGTCGTGGAACTTTAATTCGCTATTATTGCGTGCGGAGTTCGCTCGTTCTAGACAAAATCGAGGGAAACGATAAGAATACTGCTTGGATAAAAATATTTCGTATACGTTAAGAAGCATCCTATATAAGCACCCTGGATATTACTTTGACTGGCGCAGTCGAGCTCCGATTTAACGTTCCTACTAACAGCTCGTTCCTTCTATTTTTATTCTTAAACATCTCCGAATTAGCAACAGATTAAGTTTGGTAATGCTATTCTATTAACCTAATGCTGTTTGACGTATTTTATGATATTGTTAGAGTGTTCCAAGTTAGCGTATATACTTTACAGTGTCTAATATAAAGAGTAGGATCACGCGAATCAAGTAATCAGCCTATAAAAGACAGGTTCGCGAACTGATTAAATAATCGCGCTACCTTCGTAATACCTATTGCTCTTATATCTGCGTTGCACATTTACATGCGTGGGTTTGCGCGCAATTGGTATGTACTAGCGGGCCTAGATAAGCATCATGCGACGTTTAATACATTGGGCCCCGTGCACGATCGCCGTGGCAGGTAGACGATTCCGAATGGGCCCAAGGCGATATACCTACCGGCATGTTGCGCTTATGTACCAGCAACAACGCCAGCAGGTAGGTAGGTAGGTGTGCTATAGTATATGACGCGGTCCACCGCAAACTTAGGCAGGTATTTAACCCTTTCCAGTTCAGCGGCTTCAGTAAAGAAGCCTCACTTCCAAAACTAAATCATGAAGTACTAAAGAACTTGATTCCAAATATCTAATTTTAAATCTAATTTTATACAGGTGTTACATTATCCCTTTTACGCTTTCATTTGTCATGCTATATTACTTCGTCGTACACTGACAAGGAAACATCGCGATAGTGTTGATCGATTTTGAAATGAAACTTTTTTTGACTGATAAAGACATGTTTCAAAATCACTCTGACATGGTCGAAAGTTCTGTAAAATGCCAGGAGGTTCCAGGATTCTAGTTCAAAGTCCCGGGGCAAGGGGGCCTGCTGCCCAAAAATGACAGTAGAGCTCATGCTAAAATGCAATGATAACGTCTTTGAGGCTTTTTGTGGATATCAATACTCATAAAAATATATGTAAACACAATTTTCACTTTGGGTAGGAGGCCCAAAGATGTCTCCAGCTTTCAAACCAGAATTATCTGTCTTTCTCTTTCTGTTGCTAGTGCTTGTCCTTTGTGGGGCAGCGATGCATTGAAATGTACAGTGGGATATGAGGCGTTCACAGTACGTTATCATTGCATTTTAGCGTGAGCTCTATTGTCATTTTCGCGCAGCAGGCCACCATGCCCCGGGACTTTGAACTAGAATCCTGGAACCCCCCCTGACATTTTGCAGAACTTTTAATCATGTCAGAGTGATTTTGAAACATGTCTTTATCAGTCAAAAAAAGTTTCATTTCAAAATCGATCAACACTATCGCGATGTTCCCTTGTGAGAGAAAAAATGTCTTGATACAAAAAAATTTTACTTAACACAAAAAAATTATTTACTCGGTGGGTCCGAGTAATTGTATTCAAGTCTTAAAATTTCTTGATTGAAATATTTATAACATTTATAATTTTTAATTAATTTTTTTTTTCGTTTTAGAAAATATTTACTGTTAGATCATTTTTGTATTCAAGATAATCAAATTTTTTGACATTAGAAAACAATTTAGTTAAGTTTAATAATATTCATTCATTTTCATCCTTAGTCGTGACACGACATTTGCGTTCTTTCCACCCAGACAATATCTTGAACAGTTTTTTAAATGAATTTCTTTTTTCTATCAACCTTTAATTGTAAAAATTACTTACATTAATGTACCCTTTCTTTCTTTCTTTTTTTTTTCTAAATTTTCATGATTTGGTCAATTCATTAATTTTTTCTTCATTACTTCTTGTTCTACTTACTAATTAATTCATTTGGTGGAAATAACGCGAATTCATTCATCTATTCTTTATTGTAATTTGGTACTGAAGAGGACTCAAATTAGAGTCGAAACGTTTACTTTTTATTGTATATTTATATTGTACATTTGATGAATAAATGATTTATTTCGCCTCGATAACGGCGTTGGCTCACATTGGCTTTTATTATATCGTCTTTAATTTAATAATATTGTTAGGTTATTTATAAAATATTTATTTAAATGTAAAAAATGTAAAAGTACAAAATAATATACTTGAGGTATATATAACATGTGTATTTACTTAAAACTAAATATTTTTAAAAAATTAAACAAGTAAACGGGCTAATGCGAATCGCGCGCGGTTAACAGTGCGCTGTTATATTTCAATAATAAATATACATTAGAAATACGAAAAAAAAATTAACGTTTCGGCTCACTTTTGAGCCATCCTCAGTATATCGTCGTAGATTATTAAACAACGTCATACATTAAAAAACTAATTACGCATATATCGGAAAAGCTCATTGTCAGTTATTTCTGCCTGCATCTCAAAGTGACAAATTCAGGTGAAGGGCCTTTACGTTGAATGGAATATTGGTCATCACTGTCGTTCACTCCTAAATATTTTTACTTAAATAGAACAAACAAATACTTGTATCAAAAAATATAGTTTTAAGAAAATATATTTTTTTTTATTTGAAAAAATTTTGTTCTCAGTGTAGAATGAGCTCTTCTACTTTGTATCTGGATTTTATTTCGTCGGAATAACAAATGCGGCAAGGTTCAATCATCAAGATTCATCGATTCATCGGTGCGTCACGAGTCACGACGGAGGAGGTTCCGTCAGCGTTTCTCCCCCAGGTGCTTCGGGGTCGATCCCCGAGTGGTGAACCTCTCACCCACCTAGGCTCGAGTTATGGCAGCGCGTACGCCCCGATGGCTCACATATATCCACATCGTTCGTCGCGGCGTCGATGCGAAACGAGCACCAGCGGGCGCGCGCAGTGCCACCATTCCCTGGTACGATTATGGTTGCGGATATACACGAAAGCGAGCGTTCTGTATGCGCCCCGCCATGGGTTATTCATGGGATACATAGCCCGGTTCCTGCCCCCTACACGTGTTCTTACGCTTCTTTTGCCCTGTCACCCTCTCCTTCTTCCTCCGATTTACTTTCTCTTTCTTCGTACTTTCTCCATTATTTTTCCATTCTTTCTCCATTTCTCTTTCTCTATTTCTCCTTTCTTCGCGTTCGCTTCTTTCGAATATGTTACCATACCGTTTTTCCGCCTATATTTTTGCGAAGAAGAAACGGTCGAGGAAAATGCATTTTATAGTTACATTGGCTCTTTTGTCCTGACAGAAAGTTTCCTTGCAATATACAGGATAGTCTATAAAATATGACAAAGAAAAAGAGAGAGTATTGTTAACAAAAAATATTGAAACTTTCTCTAAAATTTAATCCGCCTGATTGGCACGATATTTAATACTTTAAGTTATTCGAATCGATTTAAATCGGGTTTCAGAAATGTAAACAACGCACCGATGGAAATGTACTTATTTTGATATAGATTCCAGATGCGACTCAATTAGCATTTAATTAGCATATAATTTTTATTTCCCCGCCAGAATAAATTATAGTTATTATAATATCTTTCGTGTAATCGTGCTCTTTTCTAGAAACTAAGCAAAGTGCCTTCGAGTTTATTTTTTCTGGAGGCATGGTTTTCTCACGGGAGACACATTCCCCCAGGAATTATGTACACGAGTTCTCATTTTACACGGCGTTATGTTTTAACTTTCCGGGAGGCTCTCTGGAAAGGGCTGGCGCCGCGACACTCTCGAGCAAAATCGAGTCCTCTTAGCGGCCCTCGAGTCGTCGGAAGCCCGTGTCTTTCCACGCGTCGCCGATGTTGTCCCTTTTCTACCCTTCCCCTTCCACTCGCTACCGCCGTCTCTTTTTTTCTTTCTGTCCCGACCGACAGGATACTCGGTGTCCTTTCCCCGACATCGTCTCCTCGTTATCGCCGCAAATGGCAATTTCGTCGTTATTATTAGGACCGCCCGAGGCTGGGCGGGGGTGGCCTCGGTGGTGGAGAGAAACCGTGTGTTTACCCTCTCTAGAAACCACTCGAAAGAGCAGCCGAGAAGCTCGTGCCGCGAGAGCTCGGAGTTTGTAACTCTGCTCGACTGGTTTCTGGCGTGCGGTCCTTGGGGGGGGGGCGGAGGGGAGGGGAGGGGGGAAGAGGCCCAACTGTGAATAGGGCTGATTTAAACGCAATTGATAAAGTAACGTTTCTTTATTGTTCACACAAACTCCGAGTCGAGACCCCGATCTTAATTTTAATAGCACAGTATCTTCGACTGTTTGAGATTATCGGAATGACCGTGCGCGTATACAATTTCCTCCGTCATATCTTCAACATCAGTTGTATCGCGGACGTTCTACCGTGATATACCTCGGGTCACACAAACGTATCGGCTGTTAATATTTTTATTTCAGCCCACGCTCGTCGGATTCGGCCGACCGGTGTGGCCCAGTCTCAGTTATCGTCCTGAATTACGGCTTCATGCACGGGCTTCTAGATAACGCGTAAGTTTGTTAAATAATTTATCGGAGGCCTAACGCGCGTCGCGTAACGCGCCGATCACCTGGCCACGGCGCCAGCCGTACGTTGGAGAGCCGCGATAGGATCAGTCTCGCGCTGGTGTCGGTGTACTCGGCTTCAGGATCGCCACCGAACCCGATCGTTCCGCGTGGGTGGCCTTCCACCACCTCCAACGCCGCAGCCTTCCACCGCCATCGGGGCCGTGGCGGTGTGGGTACGGTGGTGGTGTGTTCGCGCAGGCCTCTCTTCTCCTCGGATGATGAATGACCCCCGCGTATCCCCCTGCTCCCCCCGCACCTCCTCCTCGCGACTCGCAACCCTGTCGTGGCCCTACCGGCTCTCCGCGTCCACCTTCGGCCAACGCGCTCGTCCGCCCCCTCCTCTCGCCCTCCCACCCTCCCTCCCCACGCCGTTCCACCATGATATACCTTCCCCTCTCGCATCCCCCGACCTCGTCATCGAGCAGCCTCGCTCTGGTGGGTTTCGCTCGCTTCCTCTCTCTCCCCCTCCCCCCCCCCCGCCCCTGCCAGCACGCTCGTTTTATTTCTCGTTTATTTTTCCCACCCGCGAACCGTCGAGATGCAATTTGCATCCGAGCTGCTGCTGTTGCCGCCGTCCCAGCCGGTTGCCGCGAGCAACAACCGGCGTAGAAGCGGGCGGCTCACCACACCGGGGAAAACTGTTTGTCAGCGGGAAGGAAATTTTAGTAAATTCGATCGAGATTGCAAACGTCGATAAGAATTGTCCTATTATCTTTTCGCTATCAAGCGCGAGAAAAAAGAACATCGACGGCGATTTTCTGCGTGTCCCGCTAATAAGCGATCGCTATTGTAAAGAGTACAAAGCAAATTCGCTATACTATTTTAAATCGATATTTCATCGGCGCGTCTCGTTGACAATACCGATGTAATTTATCCCGACAATACTAATGTAATTTGTTACGACGATATCTCTGAAAAAAAAATATATATATATGTAGTGATGTCACTCGAGTTTTGGAGTACAATTACGCTATGTTTACATTCGATATTCACGCGTGACGGAACCCATTCACGCCAATAATCCACGAAAGGATCTCCCCGGATCCACATTGTAACCACACGGTCGTAATATCCGATTAACAGCGCGCTTCAAGTAAATCCACACGACTTTCGAGCGCGCGCAGTTAAGTGGATACGGTAGTCCGTTAAATGGCAGACTTCGTCACGGGTGACGACTGTGAAAGACGACGGTGACACATCTCGGCAACCGCTTCAGAAAACACCGTGGAAAGTGCTGCGGGATGCGGGGAAGAAGCGGAGGATCAAAGAGGAAGGGGGGGGATTGCTCCGGAGAACTGGCTTGTTCCTGCGGTTCACGGGAGAGACGACTTGACGACTTGCGCGCGACCTGGCTCCTATCCGGCTACCTGAAAGCGACCCGAAGGATGAAGGAGGAGAGAGAGACTGAGGGCGACTGGTCCGGGCTTCATATTTTATGCTTTTAGGGGGTCCTTTATGTGGTCGACTACGGGGGCACCCAGCATGTCGAATAGAATTCGGAAGGCTGGGTATATACGCGATAGGTATTTTGACATGCCCGAGAAATTAGTATAATAAAGGGGACTAGGTAAAGCGCCTAAGTGCCTAAACACACGCCGTAAATCTCTCCCTCCCCAGCCCGCTGTACTCTCCGCTCGTCTCGCCGGTCCTCTCGCCGATTCGCGAGCGTGCTACCCGCCGACCGGGCCGCCGTCGAAATTGTCTCGTCGAGGCCCACTTTGTGGCGTTTGATCGATCGAGATGCACATCTCAGACGCAGACGCAGGCCTCTAACGGTCCCCATCGCGTCTTCGACGGTTTTATTACCGCTCGCCGTAACGTTTATCTAACTTTCCGTCTCTCCACCACCATCACCAACCACCCCGTCTCGTCTCGCTCCTGACGATAATGCTCGCGGAACTCGATCGCGTTTTACCGTTCCTGGCGAATATCCGCGGTACGTGCCTTGAGTAAAAATTTACTGCGAAATATTGGGGCGGAGACATCAGCTTCTGACGGTAGCGAAATGTCGTTAGTAACGTAATAAAAAGATAATACTTTTCTTCGCCAGTGAATGAGTAAAAACCAACAAATGTAGTAATTAGATTCGACCTGACTGGTCAGATATATTTAATAATGCACTACGTTTCGACCGTAGGTTTCGGTCCTTCTCTAGTGCGTTGATACAGTAATTAGATTACACACATTTAAATCTATGAGATATGTCCAAGTATATCATCTAAAAGCAGATTAAAATTGGATTGTCGACAACACTAATAAGTGTAACGGATTAAAAGCAATGAAAATAATAAAACGTCGTTAGTAACGTTAGTATAACGGATAAGTGTAACGAATAAGTGTAACGGATCAAAAGCAATGAAAATAATAAAACGTCGTTAGTAACGTGTTCGTCTATTTTTAGTTAGAAATGCTAATATGATTTTTAACTACTGTTACTACAGTGAATACAAATTTTCGATTAACATTTTAAAAATTAAGCTGCAGATACTATTCAAGAAAATTACCTACTTTTAATATATTTCTTCTTTTTTACATATAATGTATTTAAAATTATAAAAGCTTAGTGTTTGAGTGAACATTACAAAAGCAGGCAAAATTACTGGTTTGTAATTTTTTATGAAATTTATAAAATACATTTTCTGAGATTTCCCGTGACTTTTATTGCAATATGTAAATGATTATATTGATCAATTCATTTTCTCCTTTATCCCTTTTTAAAGATATGTATATAGCCTTGGCCAAAAGTATAAGGCACATATATTTTTTCATTTATCTGAAAGTTAAGAAATTGATTTATGGCACTTGCTGTAAATTTAGCCAGCGGCATCTAGTAAATTATTATAATTACACCACTCAGCACGCAGGATTTCTAGTAATTTACTAGATCGCAAGTAATCCAGCAGGAAAAAACGCTCCGTGTGCCGCTGGCTTTATTGTTTGTTTCAAAAACCCTTTAAACTTATGTACAATGTAACCAATAGGAAACAATACAGGTAAAAGAATTTCAGATAAATGAAAAAATATAGGTGCCTGATACTTTTGGCCAAAGCTGTACATATCATACAGTGATTATAATCTTGCCACACGATTATCTCTCGAACTATTTGTTATTCGAAAAAATGTTTCAGGTAAAACTTAATCTATTTTGAGAGGGACATACGTCTTTTCTAGGTAGAGGTGTTCTTGAGAATGAGAAGTGACCCTTTTTTTGAATAGAACAATATCTTTTACTTTAGTTGGCTTCGAGACTAATTCCTATGGTCCTATATTGACCTATTCATCTAGGGTCATTCAACAATTTACTCCGGTAAGGAAAATCTTTTGAATGTTCAGCGAAGGAAGACTTTAAACGATCGTAAATTAGTAAACTAGATTATGAATAGATTGTGAATTTTACTCAATAAAGAAGCCAATTGTGTCGAAGAAATCATCTCATTGTTAATCATATTTGGTGAAGAAAAGTTATTGTTGATGTTATTAAACTAGATTATATAGTAAAAAAGTGATTAAATGTAAAAGTGATTACTTTAACGAAGAAAGTGTCTAATACTCTTTAGTGCTTTTCATCTTGTAAAAAATATTTTTCGTAGAGCTTTCAAATATTTTATATTATTCTTCATTTCATTATAATGAATAAAATAATAAAAATATGTTAAATTATAATGCATAAATTTGATTTCATTTCATATAGTAAGCATTTTCAATTAATGATCTCAAACTTTTAGCCAGCCCTTATACATATTTAAATATAATATTTAAGTAGTAGAATATAGATACATGGTAATATTGTTGGTAGTTCTAATGTTAGGGATAGTTAAATGGCACATGAATGGGTATATATACTTTATGTAGTAAAGGGACAAGTCGGTCGTAACCCTCTAGAAGATGGAAATCGCGATGAGGGCATTATCAATCATGTCGCAGATGATGGAAAGGTTGGCGCAATCCTGACGTAACGATGGAACACGCGAGTTAGTGTCAAACGAGAAACTACGGAAAAGACACGCGTATTATGCTGGTCCAAGCGACTCTTCCCAAAGATACGATCTTTTTCGCGCAAATTACAGCGTACAACTGGCGTAAACGGATTGTGCACTGTCGACGGTTATACCACCCGGCAGGTCCTCATGATTATTCTCGGCACAAGCAACCCTCCACGTTTTCCAGAACCGCTCGCGAAAGCTTTTAGCTACGTATTACGTGCCGACCTATCCCCCGTCGCATTCCTAGTTTTCGGGTTAAATAAATTTTCTTCACGCTATCGCTACCTTCTCCGGGAAAATCAACGCGAGAACACCTCCGTCAGAGAGGTATAACCGCGTACATAACATCGTTTGACCGAAGGTCTTCATTTCCCTCAAACAAACTCTTATATCCGCTCTTATCTCACGCGAATCAATTTTCATGCTCGACAGAATAACGTTTGAAGCACTCGTTAAACTTATACAACAACGATCCACGGTTACGTGATCATCAAGTCGAACGTTCTCCCGATCTCTGTCTTACTCCGATAAGGTAAATCGTCTAATTAGGGAGCATCTATGAACCGCGCGCGGTGGTTTACGGTGCTCGCGTTAATCAACAGACAACGAATCATGCGATTCCTGCTCCTCGCAGCCCCGTTCTACGCCACTGCGAGGCGAGCGCGGCGGAGGTACATACGTAGATACGTACGAACGCCGGCCATCCGGCGCGAGAGGTCGATCGATCTCTCTTTCGTCGTTGCGCGGCCACCGTGTCGCTGCCACGCCACTCCGAGATACCCACGTCGCCCGTCGTCGCTGGTGGGGAGGTCGGGACTCGGGTTTGGTGGTGGTTGTTGCTGGTTTTACAGGGTGTGGCGAGTGAGGAGAAGCGCCTTTCCCTCACGCACCGCCTTCGCCGCGTCACGTGACCCAGCAGTTTGCTCGACGGTTCGACCGGGGTGAGGAGAAAGAAGAGGCTCGAATGGTTAAGCGTTGCTGCCAGCCAGCAAGCCCCGCCTACGAAGCTGGTCGATACTGCGCGCGCAAAGTACTCTCCTTGCTGCCAGCTGCGCCACGCTGCGCGAAACCACCGTGCTCCACGGTACCGTGGTGGGGCAGTCGGTGCGCGTGGGAGGAGGAACGGCGAGCCAGTGGAGTCCGGGAAGTCGAGCAGCGCAGACGCGTTGTGCGCTGTACGTTCCTCGTAAGGTCCAGCGACAGCAATCGACAGCCGACGTGACGACGTAGCCGTTCGCAGTCACGGTGGGACGGTGACAATTCGCGGGCAACCACTTCGGGAAGTCCTCCGCGATAACGGATACCGCGCTCGCGATCGCCTCGAGGGGAGAGGTGGAGGGCGCCTCTCTCGCTGCCGCGAGCCATCATGTCGATACGAAGGAACGCCTGGTGACAGAAAGAGGACGAGTAGGAGAGGAAAGGACGCGAGGGGAGAGCGAGAGACCTAATATGCCTTGTCGCGAGTGAGGGTGGTGGTTCTCTCGACTTTCCTTAAAGAGAAGAGGAAAGTGGAGAGCCTCGCGCGACGGTGAGATAAACCATTGAGAGGACGTGAGAGAGAAAGAGAGAGAGAGAGAGAGAGGAAGCACGAATCGACCGGAGTAAGAAGATCGGAGTAACAAGAGACTGAACGCGTACGAGTAAGTGTCGTCGCGCGCGCGAGGAGGGATGCCTACGAAGGGGGAGAGGGGAAAAGCGACGGACTTCAGCATCGCGGCCATCATGGCGCCCAGGGGTCCGTCCTTCGGGCATTACCACCTGCAGGGCATCGGCAACGCTGCTGCCACCGCTAATACCAGCCTAGAATGCCCAGCCGGCAAGGGATTCGTTGCTGGATCGACGCTGGATCACCGTGAGTCTTTTCTTTTATGAATACAGAAATTCGCCAGCAATTTTCTTCGAAAATACCCCTTTTTGATTATCAAGATAGGTACGCGTCGCAGACTGCTAAATACCGTTTCTATAATCTCTTACGTATCATTCATGAAAATAAACTAAATGTAATGGGGTTACAAAATCGAGTACATGTGCTGAACTGTCCTCAATCGAATTGTAACATAAATCCATACAAAAATGTTCTTTTATGAAAAGATATCTACCATTTTGCTTTACTTTTATGGCAGATAGAAAGGATTCTTGAAATGCGGAAGCACCAGTCACACATTTCGGAGTAACTTGATTGCGCGATTAGGATTATTCCAGTGCTTATCGATAACGATTATCTGGATAACGTTAATCCTACGAATCATCTGTTATTGACATAGTGAATACTGACATAATTTCAACCGAACGATAAGATAAGAACGTTGACAAACAGGAAGTCTGTAATTGTTTGTAGACATTATAGGATCGCTTCAAATATCGCT
Organism: Aphaenogaster ashmeadi; assembly: GCA_003063805.1. Taxonomy (NCBI): domain Eukaryota; kingdom Metazoa; phylum Arthropoda; class Insecta; order Hymenoptera; family Formicidae; genus Aphaenogaster; species Aphaenogaster ashmeadi. The sequence goes on along the minus strand of NJRQ01000159.1, from coordinate 287,498 downwards.
TCATCAGAAACTGAGATAACACTCGTCATTAATCGACATTTTGTGAATTTTCATGAACGGGCACTTCGATTCAAGATGGAGTCGTCAGCTTTGAAGCCGATTGTTTTCTTTCGCACGCTTTGAGGCATTTAACGTGGCATTTATACACTTGACATTTCCGAGATAGAGCGCGACAATGGAAAGTGTGAGAAATAAACTGTCGCAAACGGAACGCGGACGCGAAGAAGAAACGAAGCTGATGGAAATGTCAGACGCTGAAGTGATAAACGCGAACGCGGCTCGTTTCGCGCATCGCTGCCGGCAGCGGTGGTCGTAAACGGTGGAACGCACTTTGCAACATCGTCGTAAAACAATTTAATCGTATCTTCACGGTGTCGTAAGACGCCGTAATGTAGTCCGTCACGAAGACAGGCCCTAATTCCGTACAGTCGAGGACGAAAATGTGCTCAAGAAAATTCGTTTATCTTCATTTTCATTCTAACTGCTGTCCCCTTCACATGAACCAGCGTTTTCTACGGTTGTCAATAGACTGTCACAAAAGTCTTAATAGCAGTGCTATAGAAGATTAACAATCTTTAGTTACGCAGAAAAATTGAAGATAGCACGTAAAGAATAGTGATTTTCAAAATTTTTTCATATTTTGTTAAAATATATTATTTTTATTGTATAATTGAAAAGCGTTCAAGAAATATGTAGAATTATTTTATTTATAACAAAAAACAAGCTCTCTCTCTCTCTTCTAAATGTTAGGTTGTTAAGAAATTGTTGGCTGTTTATATAAATTCTAGAATATTTTTTTCAAACTTTCGTTTCGATTCTTTTCTAAAATTTCTCTTCTTGTCTCTCCTTCTCTCTCTCTCTCTCTCTCTCTCTCTCTCTCTCTCTCTTAATCTATCTACCGTTTTGTTAAAAATTATTATTATTCTTAATAATTTAATTCTAATAATTGTTCATATGTCTGGTATATTTTGAGAAACGACACGTACTTCGTCATGTGTCATCACAGAAAATTCGATTTAGCGAATCAAACCATCTCGCGGTTGTTAGCGCCGCAATAAAAGTCTTTTCGGGTTGCATGAGGTTAAGTTACGGGTTCATCTTAGGGGTAACTAAGTTTAACGAGCTTATTTAGAGCTTGTTGGTGTTAGAGTGTACAGCGCCTCTCGGTCTGTCCACATTACGACGCGCTTTTCTATCCGACGGCCTGCGATTCCGAGCTTCGAACAGGCTATTACATTTTCGCATCTGTTAACTTTAACATTTTAGCTATTAGCCTATCTGTTAGTGAAATGTGCAGGCATATTCAAGTCTATAATCATAATTATCTCCGATAATGTATCCGCAAATATTTTCACAAACGCAATCGATATATAATTATTATATGCCACTGATTTAGGAATGTGGTAAACGTTATTAGAAGGAACTTTCCTAATCAAGTTTTTATCAGGAAATCAAATCAAATATCTTCACCGAAAGAATGGTTTTGCTGAAGTATCTAAAGATTTAGGCATATACAGATCTGAAAATAATTTTGTTGGATCATCAAAATAATTATGTAGGACGTTCAATAATGCTGCAAGAAGTTTTGATATTTTAGCAACCAGCTTGAGCGTCCCACATTTATTTTGATGATCCAACAAAATTATTCTCAGATCTATATCTGGCTAAATTTTCAGATACTTTAACAAAACCGTTCTTTCCGTGTTGAATACGTAAGTCCTAGGATTTTCGACGTCACGGAGCTTTTAATTCCTTCCTTTTTACATTTTTAAAATCTCTTCAATAATAATCTCGAATAATTATTTTTCGGAGGATATTCGAATTTGAAGTAAGAACCAATTAAAGCCGCGATCGCGAAGTCGGATAAGCAGCAGACCGGCCCAATTTCATCCCGTTACTTCAGTTTAGGAGTGTTGATCGCGAACTGTCCCGTTAATTAGGAATACGCGATTCATCGAGCGAGCACCGGAAGAAAAAAAGGCGTCGTTTGGCAAGCCGTACGATAATTAGCGTCCAAAATAGCGGTCGCGCTCATGCAACGGGAACGTTGGGGCCACGGCTGCTACCGGCGAATCGCTGCCAACAAATCGCGCGTAAATTTTACCTGTTCGCACCAGAATTAACGAGCGTACGCTGGACGCGCTAAGCAGATGGTGATCTAGCGAGTTCGGATTCTCGAGTCCCCCTCGCAGATTTATGGCGCTTTTCGGTGACGAAAGAAACTCGATGCAAATTGGGCGCGGCCAAGAAATGTACGTGCTGAACTGTGAAATTACACAAGCCAGCGCTTTGCCGTTTCTCAGATAAAAATGTTCTTGTTACGAATTCAGTGGAAAATTTTACTTCTGTACGATTTAAGTTAAAAAATGGAATTATCTCTTTCTGTCATCCTTTTCTATATGATGTTTTTCGTTATATATAGATTGAACTACTTAAGATTGAGATCGTTAATATATAATGAAAATATAGAGAATAAATAGAAATATGAGATCAAAAGACGAATAATAAGAGTAATAAGAGTTAAGATATTTAAATCCCGATACGCAAACTAAGTATATGAAAATATGCAATAGTAATATTTAATTATTCGATATAGCGATTGCTTTGTTGCGTTACTTAAAATATACGAAAATGAAGTTTTTGGAAACTTTGATTTTAAATTTTGATGTATATTTTAAAAATATAGAAATTCTAAGTTCTTAGATGTGTGTGTGTGTGTGTGTGTGTGTCTAGGACTTATCTTCACGGAAAGAACAGTTTTGCCGAAATATCTAAAAATTTGACCAGATACAGATCTGAAAATAATTTTCGTGGACCATCAAAATAATTATGTAGGACGTTTAAATTGGTTGCTAGAATATTAAAAATTTTTGCAGTATTATCATTATGCTTAAGTTCTATGTAATTATTTTGATGGTCCAGCAAAATTATTTTCAGATCTGTATTTGGCTAAATTTTTAGATACTTCAATAAAGTCATTCTCTCCCTGTTCCCATAAAATGTGAACAAATGTAAAAACACGTCATAGAAATAGAGGGAAATTAGAGAGTTGTTTAGAGAGCTGACTAAAACTTCTAACCGAACTTCTACGCATACGTTAGTTCCAGTTCTGAAGTTGATCAACGTCGGAAATGTCGAGAAGAACGGAAAAGCTAAATATATCGTGCATTACGAGAATGCCAGTCTGTAAAAGTTTCCACAGTACAGTACAGAAATTGCGTACTATAAAATTCTGCGCGACAAAATATATCATAATTGTAAAAATTCCGCAGTCTCAATTAAACGTAGCCTTCTGGAAACTCACGTGAGGGGGAAAGGGAAGAGGCGCGTTTCACGATGATGAGGAAACGAAAATTGTGCGTTTAACCTCTCAAGGGTACCCTGGGTACGTTTGACCCGTAACTTAAGGATGTATTGGACCTATCTTCAAAATAGTATGAAGTCGATAAAAATTTGTGAGATTGTTCTTTTAGTCTTCTCGATGTGCTGCAGAAATTTTTAAATGAATCCACTAAACGGTTGCTGGGTTATAACGATTTTAATTTTCACTGATTTTACACACACACACACACACACACACACTCTCTCTCTCTTTCTTATGGAAAGAAACGATCTTGACGGATAAAACAGCTGAAAAAATATTGAAGAAATAGTACCAATGTTTTCAATTTTTTTGTACATCTAGTATACGGTTAGATGAAAATATTTGCCAAGTTTCAATTGTTTTCACTACACCGTTTTAAAGAAATAAATTATAATTTGAGAAAATTGGCATTTTCACTGTCAAAAGTTTAGGCTCATAAATAAAAAAAACCGCAAATAATCCTGGAAATATCTTTCTAGGAGTAAAAATAAGACTCGAACTATCGTTCGAGTTCCTTATATCTAGATTTACTATGCGTAGATATTCAAGTATTTTAAATTTTATGCACTTTTGTCTAAGATTGTACCTCCGATACATCCTTAATTCGGGTGGTATAAGGATCAGGTAGAAACGAGCCTAAAAGCTGTAAATCAAAAAACGGTTACCATATCGTTGAAGTACTATAGTTTTCCGCTTTAAAATGCTTTTTAAAATTTTTATTTTCGTCAATTAGAACCAGAGATATTGAAAATTTGAATAAAAAACCGCGAAAATTCGAAAATTTTTCTTTTTTTCAATGATTAATATTTCCGCTTTAGATTTATTAAATCTAATCGATTACGGGTTCGTTTTACGCAGAATTGCATAAACTTTAATTTAAAAAAAAAGCTCTACGTTGAATTAGAAGTGAAATTATAAACGGAAAACTGCGACTGGGTATTTTGTGCCCAGTGTACCCGTAGGACCGAGTGAGTTAATATGTGTACCCTTGAGGGGTTAATTACACAGGACCACAAATTTTTTTTTAATTGGCACAAACTAGACCACGTGTACTATACGTATTTTGGGTCGCTGAAGTCGAATCCGTTGGCCGTTTTTGTCCACTACGTCTAAGTTTTTTGTAAATTGCAAAGAAATGTATTAAATCACTTAAAATTTTTAACCATAACCGACACAACAAATTTCTTTTAAGGATTAACAGTCCTAACAATGTGCTTAATTTTGATTGCAATAAAACTTCTCCAACATGTCACATACTGTAGTTATAATATGCCAAAATTCACTAAAATAGCCCTTTTTGCAACTTTAACTGCAATTAACTCAAAATTGTGACGTGATAGAGCAATTTGGCCAGCGGCATTGTTTTTTGCGATCCAAAATCTATAAGAATCGCCTACTCTGATCCCAGTTGATTTTCACAAATTTCTTTTTGTGGTCCTGTGTTATAAAAAAATTCCTAGCCTACCTGTTGCGAAATACGCAAAGGACAATCGGTCGCCGATCGGGAGACGCGCGCATGCACGAATATAAAAATCGACTAATGCGGTCAGGCGTAGCATTTGTCATTCGCCGTTGCGAGGCTATCGCCGTCGTACCTCTATCAGCATTGCGAAATTATTGTCGCGTGTGTATTCTCTCCCATGTTTGCGCTGAATGTGCATAACGATCGATGCGCGCGGCGTAATTATGAAATTACGAGATAAGAAACGTGTTAACGTATTCAAATGGAGATCGCGCTGGTCGCCGCGCGTTATCACTTCGTTCTCTTTTCAGCGTTTCTGAAAAATGTTTACAATTTACCTGGTTTTTTTTATGTGTAACGATCATGGAAGAGTCACGCGAATACAATTCGCGCTAATTCCGCGTAGTATTCGAGAATACATTTCACAATGGCAAAAGGAAAAGTTACAGATCCGGGTAGCGAGAAATAGCTTGTTGTCGAGTTTGGGATAAAAGTTGAGATAAAAAAAATGCGCATTTCTCTCGCGCGATAGCCGCTCGTAATAGCGCTTTTTCCGGTTGCTAATCTCGTGCTCATCTGCATCAGGTAGCACGAACTGGAAGAAGCGTCAGAAAGAAGGGACGATAAGAAGAGGCGAGATGCGGAGGGACGAAAGAAAAGAAAAACGCGCGCGCGCGCGCGGATTATCTCCGCGTTTTTCCACGCGATCTGCATTTTTGCGCGAACGTAAATCGCTCCGGCGTGTTTTTGTCGCCGGGCAGAGACTACGTTCGCCGCCTTTCAGCCAGTAATCACATTAGCGCACTTAACGACGCCATTACGCTCGCCGCCGGCGATCCGAAGGATTCTTAATCGTCGCCCGCGCTCGCGGGGTCCTCGCCTCCCGAGGTCGTGGGCGGGCATTAAATACCGGCCGCGCGCAATTAGAGATTCATGGGATCCGCGGTATCGGCCCCCGCGAGAGATCGTAATCGCTATCGTCTCACGGCGAATCCATTATTCCGCGAGAGTAACGCAAAAAGCCGCGACCGCCGCGAGTAACGATCGCCGGCTTAACCCAGATTTGAATCGATTACGAGCTGAGCCGGGGACGCGTGATCGAGCTCCTCGCCTTTTCCTTCCTCTTCTTCATCTTGTTTTTTTTTTAATCCTTTCGTGTTCTCACTCTTTTTCTCTCTCCCTCCCCTCGCGCGGATCGAGGATCGTGTCCTTTTTCGTTATTTTCGAGATCGCGCGCGCTTCCTGCGTGCGCGGCGAGATCCGAAACCGGTTCGCGGGTTTATACGTATCGGGTGTGGGTATACATCCCCGCGCGCTTCCTCGTCTAATTTCCCAGCTAGCGAAATCGGACTCTCGGCCTCTCGTCCTTCTCGCGCGTCGCGAAGAGCCCTCGCATGCGCGAAATTAGCGGATCCGTTACAAACCGGTTTAAAACCCTCTCTCGCCCTGCGAGCGCGACGCCCGTGCTCGGAGAAGGGCACCTCGGATTAAGGAATTACGTAAATTCGCGCGGGTCTCTGATAAGATTGCCCCACGGTTGTTCGCGTATCCAACGGGCAAAATGCTTTACGTAACAGCGCCAGTCGGACGTGAGATGACCGAGCTGTAATTGTGAGACGGAACATGGATGCGACACGGGTTAAATCCCATGGTTACTTAAATACTCGAAGAGAAATCTTCGAATACCTCGTGTTTATCCCGTACACAATTAAATATTTATATATCAAAGATAACTCCTAGGCTCGATGGATTCAGGATCAAAGGAAACAAAAAGGGGACTAGTTCCAGCTTGACTCATTAGCCCCCCATTTTGGTTTCCTTTGATTTTAAATATTTATAGAATTTATACGAGCAAAACAGAAAAAAAGGCGGATGTATATTATGGCGTTTTCGATTGGGCTGAGTTTTGTAAACCCAGGCTGGGTTCCATTGCACGGAAAAAACGATAAGGTTGCCACAACCACAATAATAGTAATATTTGGTACAGCCACGTCCTGTGGTTGTCACATTCACATTGATGTGAAGGCAACTGTATGCATTTGGTACAGCAAACATAGTGAATGTTGAGACAAACATATATAGATGCACTACACAAAACAATGTGAATGTGACAACCACAGGACGTG
>NJRQ01000159.1:241835-275610 GCA_003063805.1 Aphaenogaster ashmeadi | reverse complement strand
ACGTTGTTATCTACATGGAAAGAACGGCTGAAGTATCTAAAAGTTTAGCCAGATACAGATCTGGAAATAATTTTGTTGTACCATCAAAAAATGATTATGTAGCTCAAACTGACTGCTTAGAATGTCAAAACTTTTTGTAGCATTATCATTACGTTTGAGCATCCTATAAAATTATTTTCTTCACCAAACCGTTCTTTCTGTGTAGCTATTTATGCGATCCAAATTTTATATTGAATGGCATTTATTTTTTACGAGCATTAAAAAAAATTTTGATAATACCGGTCACCAGTTACTATCAGGGTAGTATTGAAAAGTGAATTGAAGGCGTCGATGGTCACAGATGACCATGCACGGAGAAAATTTTATATTAAAAATTACTTTTATTAAAAATTACATACATAGTAATTTTTAATATAAAATTTTCTCGGTGTAGTAGTCTTTGTGTTAATCAATTTTTCTTAAAAAACGAATATTGATGTACGTATAAAACACTTGAAAGCGCTTTTACAATTAAATATGATTAATTGTTAACAGAAGCTCCAATGCCTTGAAGCGTTACAAGTTCTTTTAACGTTAAGTTTCTTCATGGATTTCGTTTTCTCTTTAGAAGTATTTTTGCTCATCCGACTGTCGAAAGTTATTCTGAAAATCGAAATCTAAACGGTTCTCATATTTCGGAATTAAGATGATATAAAACTCTCTGTGAAAGATATATGGCTTTCTACGAATTTCAAATAGCCAGGAAAGATCATTTCGAGACGATTAAGAAATTCGGTGGTTGGTAATAAAGCCTCGTAAAAGAAGACAACTCGTTTCGCTTAAACGAAACGCAAATTGCTAAGTTTTCGCGTAACGCCACGAACAGCGAAAGTAATCGCCGTCGAATGCGCGCCGTCCGCCGTCGTCGTCATCGTCGCCGTCGTCGCCATTATCGTCGAAAATTTAGCGGAACCGGTTTGACCGTGTCCGACAGCGAGGGACGAGGGGAGAGGCGATGAAGTCAGCGCGGTGTGTGACCAGAAGCCAGAAAGAAAACGGGAAGCGACACGTCGAATTAGTGTCTGCGATCGACGGACGATCATCGCCGCGTTTTCTCACTTGGCGAACGATGCGAAGTACACGGTTATCCAGGCAGAAGCTGTTCGATTACTCCATTGAAAGGCAGAAACTCGCTTCTCAACGTTTCCCGTTTCAACGAAGCGGGAAGAAGCGCGCCCGGTGACTCATTAAGTCGTTAACGCGCAAAGTTAACTCGCTCTTCCCGGAAACGAAAAGGACTTCGGCCGTTTTTATCGGAGGACTATCTTCATAAACGATAAATATAATTGTATTGTGGATAATTATCCCTCCGTTCCTCCCTTTCCAAAATATTTTAGAAATATTCATTGCGTTTTACTTCGTTAACGCGAAGTAAAACGCAATAAATATTTCTAAAATATTTTCAATTTGCGTTTTACTTCGTTAACGCGAAGTAAAATGCAAATTGAACGCTATCTTGATGCCAGGCGAGTGAGGCTTGGATTCGTGCTAATACTAAATGCGGCTGTCTCTCTTGGATCCTTCTCAACCCTCCCGCCGATACGCGATTTTCGCATTAAGCGAATAAATTTCCCGTATCGGACAGCGGTATCTTGGCGGACGCGGCGCTAAATGGAAATAAGAATACGGACCGTAACAGTCTTTTCCATGCAAACAGGCGGTTCGCGCGGAAGAGGAGAAATGGCGAGAAACGGCGTTCGTTTCTCGTCGACGACAAGCCGTCGATAAATTTTCCCCGCGTACCACCGTAACCGCGTGCGTGAACGCACTCGCGAACAACGCGGCCGGCGCTGGATCCAATTTGAGATAAACGCGCGCCGGAAGACGCATTGTTCGCGCGGAATAGTACAAATTAACAGATCGATATCGCGGGCCCGGCGCAATTAACATTGTGTACACACCGGCACGGCGGCGGATCGGCTTTCTTGAAAATCTGACGGTTTAATTAGGCGCCGGCCACCACCTTGTGGCAGATGCGGGGCCCGGTCGATTAATTAACAGACGGCGGCCCACCGATATCGTCCGGGCTCATCTCGCCCATTTAAATCGACGCGGTTCGCGATAATCGCGCTCCTTGCCCCGGGGATTTCGTTTCCGCGTCTTACGCGACGGTCGTTGACGCCGTTATTTTGTAATAAATCTCGACCCAATAAGTCCCGATCGACGGCCACAATCTAGCTGGAATCGTCCGCGGGACGAAAGTTTTAATCAGAAACAAACAACTTCCCATACAGCACAGAACATTGCAGCAACATCTCGGCAATATTGTTATGTTACTACAATGTTACTGCAATGTTGCTGCAATTTCTGTGCTGTATGGGTTATTATCGATGTTACAATTACGATGGAAATTAAAACTGCTGGCGAGTTGTATTTCAACGACGAATAAATAATGTTACTAAATTTATGTTAATGGTATGGGGAAAGAACAGTTTTGCTGAAGAAAATAATTATATCGGATCTCAAGCTGGTTGCTAGAATGTCAAAACTTTTTGCAGCATTATCATTATGCTTGAATGTCCTACACAGTTGGAAAATTTGTGTTAAATTTAACACATTTCACGTGTCCCAAACGGTCCACCTAAATTTTTGTGTTATTTTAACACAAGACGAATATGTTTGAAAGTAACATAAATCTTAGGTAAAAATTAACACAAAAAAATGTAACACAATGTTTGACTTTGTTTCCAAATTGTGGAAGCATATTCCTTGAATAAAATTAATATTTATTATATGTTAAATTAACACGTACATTTTATTCATTTATTACCTTAGAATTTTAAAACTACATTATTTTTATGTTATTTGTTCATTTACTCATAAATTGTTATTTTAGCGCTAAGAAATGTAATGTCAATTTAACACGAAATATTCAAGCAACATAATCACGTTATTAAATTAACACTCGAGTGTATTAAGAATTCAACACAAAAATTTTAACAAGGTCCGGTTTTAACACAAGTATAAAATATTTTTTTGTACATAATTATTTTGATAGTCCAACATAATTATTTTCAAATCTATATCTAGCTAAATTTTTATATATATACTCGAGTAAAACTCTTCTTTCCGTGTAGGTCTCTCATAAGTCATAAACCGTATTTTTTATTACGAGCTGCGCGCTGATAATACGTCAAATGCAATAAACAGGGAATCTTCTGTCGCAGGTGTTCAAACGTCGCCGGTGAACATCGTCGCGACGGCGACGGTGGTGACGGAGGAGGCCCTCCTGGGCGACGAGGAGGCCGAGAACTGCGAGGGCGAGAGCGAGGGCACCGAGAAGTCCACGAACGAGGAGGACGAGGAGGTGGATGTCGACGTGGAGGAGTGCAGCAGCGTCGACGACGGGCCGGTCCACGGGGTGCTGGCCGACGACCTCGCCGGAGTCGGCACGCCCTCGCGGAAATGCGGCGCGGACAGCGGCAACACGGACGAGAAGAAGCAACGTCTGAGGACCAGCTGCAACTCCGACGAGCTGCGTGACGTCGAGTGCCACCTCGAGACCAAGGAGCTCTGGGACAAGTTCAACGACCTCGGCACGGAGATGATCATCACGAAGACCGGCCGGTAAGTGACGCGTGTCGATCGCGAGAGATGCGAGAGTATCGGGGAAAGGTTCCCGACGCGTTCGAAGAACTCGATGCGAGACACGCTAAGTAACGCGCAGGGCGAATTCGAGCGAGTCGTTGCTGGATAGGACGACGAATCTCTAAAGGCAGCGAGGATGCCTCTCGCGGGTTTTTTTGTTTCCATCTCTCTCTCCTAACTATCTCGAACAGGATCAGTAATTTGCGCATTTCACGTTTCACCGAGACTGTGGAATTCGTAGTGAATTCCACGAGAATGTTGAGAATACGCGGGTCGAACATGTAATTTATCCTACTTCATAAAAATTCCGTCTCTATAATTTTATTATAAACTAATCTTTTAATTTCATCTGTACGGAGGGTTATCGCGATATATATTTTCTTATTATTATATCATTCTTGTTTCAATGTATATGCAGCGATTTATCGGAAAATAATAAATATATACACAGAAAAGAAAATGCTGCTGCTTCAATTAAAGTGTACGTCACGGGCTGCCACAAACATAAATAGTTCATTCAATTGTATTATGATTGGACCAAATATTTTGATTATAAAAAGAATAATGTCCAATCATAATACAATTGAATGAACTATTTATGTTTGTGGCAGCCCGTGACGTACACTTTAATTGAAGCAACAGCATTTTTCTTCAGTGTATTCAAGTAACCATTTTTGTAAATTAATGGGATCAGTCTCGGAGAGGTTGCGGACAAGAGAGATTGCACTTTAACGCAGAACGAGAGGAGGTCCTCTCATTATTTCAATTTCGCCGTCCATCGGCGCTTGGCAATTATCTTTACGATATTGTAAGGTGACCTCGCAAGCGCTCATATTCGCGGCTCGTTAATCGGGCCGTATTTAAGGACCGCGACGCCGAAACGAGCGCCTTTGGCCATCTACATAAGTCGGAACACGTAAAACGCAGTTCGCAAACGCAGAGAAAACGTATCACGAATTCGCATGTCATTCATTTGTTTAAGAGTCATAAGAGTCACGAAATAACGTTAAAGTAGGTCGGTGACGCCATTTTTCAGCAAAAACCGTAAATAATCATAGCACGGAATTTAATTTTTAAAGCGTAGTTCTTTAAATAAAAGACACAAGTTACATGTATAATAAACTTTTATAAAAGGCCCCAATTTTGCCCTACATTGAATACTCATTTTACTCTTCGCTCAGGATCACGGGGAAAGACTTTCATAAGACATCTTATGTCCCGATTTTGGACATTGTGATACAGATACAACCGTGACTGTAAACAACCGTACTATTGGTCTATATCTAATAGTTTGCTGAAAAATGACAGCATCAATCAAAATTAGGGACGCTATTTCGTGACTCTTATTAGAGAGTCTCTACACTGAAAGAAAGGCTTGTTTATAAAAATCTAGGCTTGGTTAATGTTACCAAGCACCTTGGTGAAATAGTTTCAACTAAACGTATAATAAGTATGACATAATTTAGTTGGCTCGACTAAACAAAATTTGCTTTTTTATAATTATTACAAATGTTTATAATTATTACAAAATGTTTCGTTATTATTATTATAATCGGTAATAATAATCAAATACTTCAAAAGAAAGTATACTAAATGCATCTCACAGGTTTACCAAGAATTTTTTTTTCAGTGTAGTTCGTGCGAATGCGTTTTCTTTGCGTTTGCGAACTGCGTTTTGCGTGTTGCGAAATCTACTTATGTAGATGGGCCTTTAATTCGCGAGTAAATATCGGGAAAAGACGCGGGGGCAAGAACCCCCGGTTCTTACCCTGCCGAGACGTTGTCGGTAGTGCGGGCAGCAGCGGCCGGCCACGTCGGCGTACCCGAACTAATGGATTTCATTGACTGACGTTTTACGAGATATTTAAGGGAGTTTCAGACGTAATTTATCGCGCCCGTTTACGCGCGGACGCGCGCATTTTTATAGGTATGCTAATAAAGTTCGGCCCGGGCAGGCCGCAGCTGCGGCCGGGATGCGTGACCACGTCGGAATTATGAGATATTCGTGCGCGCGGGCACGGGGTTAGTCGTGAGCCAGCCATCGGCTGCGTGCCCCGAGGACGCGTGTGCGTGTGCGTGCGCGTGTACAACCTCGAGGCGCTACCGCGATGATCGATGCGCCGCATTATCGCCCGAAGTTCGCGATCGCGATCGCGATCGGGGATCCGCGGAACGCCGGCACTCCGGTTCTTCAGAAACTCCCCGGAGATGCTGCGGTAGAGATAAGCTACCAGGCTAATTGCGAAATACCGCGCGCACCGGGTAGATCAGGCTGTATCTCTCGTTCGCCGGCATCGAGGTGCTTGCGATCCGGATGCGCGTTTCGATATTATTATTATTAATAAGCGCCAGAAAGCGTATTCTAAGGCACGATGATGAAACATTTCGAATGTTTGCAGGAGAGTGCCGTCTATTAATTTAGAGACTTTATGTAGCTTGAGATTAAATTAAAAATATTAATGTAATAATTAAAATATATATTAAATATATACAGTGGCGTGCAAAAGTCTCCGGCCAGATGGATTTTTTCACGTTTTTTTTTCCAAAAACAAGGACTAAAGGAATTTTGACTAATATTGGGTGTAAGGATGTGTCATTTAATAAAAAAATAGTATAAGAAATAAACATTATTTATTACTAGAATATACTAGTCAAAATTCCTTTGGTCTTCGCTTTTGAAAGAAAACGTGAAAAATCCATCTGATCGGAGACTTTTGCACGTCACTGTATATTAAATTAAAAATATACAATATAATTATATATTTTTAAATTAAAAATATATAATATAATAATATATAATATATTATATCTCGCTTCTGCAGAAATTAATGTTTAATATTTTTTTGTTGTTGCTCTTAATATTATTTTTAGTAATCTTCGTCAATATTTAATTTCAATATTCTCTTCCAATAATGACAGTTAATATGTCATTTGTAATTTTAAAGCCACGTGAATTTATCGCGAGACCGCCATTAAAATTTCTGTGCCAATCACAATCTTTTTTTACTTGATTTTTTTGTGGAGCGTTTCATCTAATTCTTAGACCATTCTAATTCTTCGCGCATCACCGAGTAGATTGGATTGATTTTATTTTGTTGGCATCGAGGTGCTTGGGATCCAGACGCGCGCTTCGATTATTATTATTATTAATAAGCTCCAGAAGGCATATTCTCATTTCCGATGAAAAAATATTTCGAATACTTGCAAAAGAGTACCGTCCATTAATTTAAAGGTTTAAACATGTAACTTGAAATATTTAAAACTTCTTAATGGGGTATGACGAAATATTTCATACCAAGTAATCAACTCTATTGAGCACAACATTTTTCAACGAAATAATTTTATTTAAATTTGTTTTAATATTTTTTTATATGTTTATTTCGTTTTTTCTTTGCTACTTATGTTCGTTTAAATCTATTTTTTTACTGTAAATGCCGGTTTATATATTTGCAATGACATATTTTCTAAATTAATTTCCCAGTTAAGAGATAAATTAATATAGTAATCGTTTCTGCAGAAATTAATGTTTAATACTCTTTTTACTGTAGTTTCTAATATTATTTCTGAGGGGTACCTCGCTATTCGATTACTACTCTCTTCCAATAATGGTAATTGACACGCTATCTCCGTAATTCTAAAAGCACTTAGGTGTTTTATCGATACCGTTAATAAAATTTCTGTGCCAGTTACAATCTTACTATTACTTGATTTTCTTTTTATTGTAGCTCCTAATATTATTTCTGGTATAATCTTCGCCAATATTTGATTCCAATATTCTCTTCCAATAATGACAGTTAATATACCATCCATAATTTTAAAGCCACCTGGACTTGTCGAGATATTTCTGATAAAATTTCTGCGTCAATCTTTCTATAACTTAATTTTTGCGGAGCGTCTCGTTTAATTCACTTAGGCCGCGCACCTTAATTACAATTAAACGTGTATTAATCATTCGCTCCGCTGGATACCGTTTTATTTTACGCAGCGTTTTGCTTCGCGTAGCGCGAGGTTTGTAACGCGACGTATACCAGCGGCGCTGTGCGGTATATTTATGCGGTGCAGAAAGTAGACGATAATCCGATAAGCCGCGCGGTTGTAACTATGAATGTGATTGCGGTTAAGCCGCACCATGCGCAATTACGAGGCGCGCTTCAAGAATTGCGCAAACAGGTGCCTACCGATCAGGCCTACCTGGAATCCACTTGCAACATCTTAGAGATTCGCGTCTCTCTCCATATTCTGCATATTTGAGAAAATAAGCTCCATTGGTGAGCTTCCCCCGAATGAGAATCCACCCATCTTCGTTTTCGTCTCTCTATTCTACGTTCGTTTAAATCGCTCTTCAAGCAACAAATTACGAGATCGGGGAGCCTGAAGCTCCGCGACCTCGAGCGACCATTCAGATCGCCGCCCTGATAAGTCCACCATTGCGCTCGAAAGGCATTATACGAGTTAATTCTTTCTATGAATGTGTACCTTCTTGCTACTCCCTCGACACACGTACCGCGGGCTGTTTGTCGGTGGAAATGTAGCTGTTACCGATGCGCAACCTTGAGATGTTACCGAGGTGATCAACGTCGGGTGTACGCCACATGTGTTTGTCCAGAGCGCGCCCGGATATTAGATGTACCCAGATAAGACCCGCGACTTCACCATTAAACGCCTACGATTCCTCCTTGTATGCGCAACAATGTGTGACACGTGACACGCGGCACTATTACGTTATCGAGAGGAGAAAGCGGTGTGTTAGATAAATTGCTTGCTGATACGTTTGACTTCGTCATCGCGATCTCTTCGATCGCGATCTTCGTCGATCGTTGCGGCGAAGTACTTCACGGTGCGTGGTAAAATTTCCCGCATCGGATCTTTGTTGCGAAGTAACCCTCGGATCATCCTCGAGTCACGATTGATTGACGTGACGCGCTTCTCGCTTCCTTGGTGTCCGCCAATAAAAGATATAGAGAAACAGTGAAATCGGAGGGATATGGTAGAAGAGGTGAGAGTAAGCGGCATAGAGCGCGCGCGCGCGCGCTATGCAGGAGGTAGAGATGATAATCGATAAGCCGCGTGAGCTTGTAATCGAGAGTGCGATTTCGGATAAGCCGGCAGGCCTCTAATTACGAAATACTTAGCGGCTCTCGGGGGAGCCGGGGTAATTATCGTCGAGCGTAAGGTGTCGGGGATGAGGGGCCACCTTCCAGCGGGCAGAACTTCAGAACGCGATCGGCGAGCTTGCTGCGTTATAGCGGCCCGCGAAGCGTGTGTGTTTACGCCAGCGCGCGCGGAAAGCAGATGATAATTGGATAAGCCGCGTACGCACGGGATGATTTCGGATAAGACGGACGGCGCGTAATTACAAAACGCCGCGAGAGAGCCTCGGGCAGGGGAGGAGCGACGATCGCCTGAGAATATAACCCGGCCGCAATCCGCGCAACCTTGAGACGTCGTCGCGGAGAACACGCCGCCGCGTTATCGTCGTCGGGAAGTGGGAAGGCGATATCGGGTTCAGTATCCATTCACAATGTTGCTCGGACGTAACGCGTGAAAAGCACAAGTGTGCGAGAGAAGGCTGTCCGATGATACGTATATTTGAGAAATGAGATCTTTAACACCCCAGTTTGGTGACCATGGAATTAACCGATGAGGGAAGATAGAGATTGTAGCGCATTGACGAACGATATTTTGCTCTTTTGTCAATTCGAAGCGAACGGAATTAACCGCTTACAGATTTGAGATGATCCTCGAACATTTAGGTACTCGGGATGGGAGACGATTTCCAGGGGTTCCCGGACACAATGAGCTACTGAGCTTCATTTAAAAAATTCGAAGTAATCCCAGGGTGTGTCGCCGTTCCTCGTGTCCTCGGGCGACGACGATCGATATATCAAGAACGTGGCGATGCACGAATAGCGTCGTTAGCACGAGCGACTTGGCACGAAATCCCAGCTGAGCGAGCTGAAGCGTCAGTCCACCGAGTGACAATACGAATTCGGATTCTACCAATCAGGTGGAATTGTCTGGCCCTACGGGGTGCCAGGACCGTAAACTCCTTTGGTTTCTTCCCGAGCGTCCCGGGGTTCCTCCTTTCCCACGTTCGCCACTCGCCACGTCTCGAAATCATCCCCCTCGCTCCTCTTTTCCTTTATTTATCGCTTCCTTTGCATTCTCTATAGTTTAGAGTTTTAAAAACGGAGGACACATGTACAAACCCGACTAAACGGTAAATATTGTCAAAGGTTGCCGAAAAGAGGAAAAGATTATCCGACAGCGAGTCAAAAAGAATGATGTACAAACAACCGATTTGTAACTTAAAAAGAAAAAAAAGGAAGGGTATGACAACCAGACAATCAAGTGGAACATTAACCGTAAAAGTGGCGGCTCTTTGTTTCTTCGAATGTCAATTTTCGTTCTTTTCAGTTTCGGCGAAAGAATGTTCGTTCTAATTACGCGTTCACTCGTCAAAACGAGCCGCGTTATAATTTACCGACGACGTGGTAGCGATCGGTTAAACCGCTTTTTGTAAAAACGCGGCGGAAAGCGAAATAATCGCTTCGCGACCAGGAGAACGCTATCGTTGCCGTTGTCGTCGTCGCGGCTGTGCGTTTTTTTCAACGTTTAAGTGGGTAACCGTGGACTGTGAACCGCACGGAATAGGAGGTGCGGACGAGCAGGTCAGGAGAGAGACAGGATACCGGCGGATAGAGGGTACTCGTCACGCGAACCCTTCATCAAGGTGCCAGCAACCTACATTATACACTCACACGCGACCCGGCTTGGGACGATCGTGTGCACGTTACACCGCGGAGAACATGCACAGAGAACAACATGTCGAGAGAAAGAGAAAAAGAGAGAGGCAATAAAAGACAGAAAAGTCGAGAGGAGGTAGGGGCGGGAGGGAGGCGAGAGAGAAAGAGAGAGAGGGGTAGATAGACATCTCTTCATTTTAGACCCCGTTTTCGCGCGGTTACACGAAGTGCACATAATAAATACGCGGGGTAACAGCCTTAGAAGGCCTCCGAGTGGACTAAACACACTAATGCACGTAACGAATACGAGAGATAACATCCGCGGGAGAACTCACGGTGGATTAAGGACGGAGACTGCGTCTCGCATCAAATATATCAAAGCGGCATCGCGATCAAGAACACTCGCGTGTTTGATGTGGCTCGCCGAAGTTTAATTAACAATCTTTGCGAATTTATTATTATTAAATTATTCATAAAGACCGATATATCAGAGAACGCGAATTAGAGATCGTCTCATTAATCTGTAGACATAATACATGGGATATATAAATTTTCAATATTAATTTCCAGGCTTGTTAATAATATAATATTTTTGATATTATTAATTGTATTTTTTTCCATTTCCGATTGGAGAAGAAACACGTTTCGACACTTTTATATATTGGACAGTCCAAACAGCGTAACATCGTCTCGGCGAGTTGTCGCTTTCTCTTCGTTATTTCTCTCTCTCTTTTTTTTTATACAGGGACAGGAATATCCTGCCGGGCGGTGTCACGATCGTCAGGACGTGAAACGCGCGACAGCCGCGGTATAATTACAATAGGCAGCGATCCCACCTGGCGCACGGAGTCGTTAGCTCGGTAAACACATTTTAGGTTTGACTCAGACTCAGGGCTCGGATCGGTATAATATCCCAGCGCTTCCGTAATCCATTTGCACTAACTCCACCGGCGCGACGGGCCTTTCCTCAGGGGGGCAGTCGGGCCCTCTTGTATCCCGTTCCCCCCCTCGCGGAGCGGGAAAGATATACGAGTGGTTCAAGGGTGTTCGGGGTGGCGCAGGGTCGAGGTGTTTCTGCGATTACGGCCTCGTTAGCCACGGGCCATCGAGGGCTTGTTTGTCCCCGCCTAATTTGACGGGGAAATGCGCCGTAATGCCGGACGCAAGGCCTACCGACGAATTAGAGGAGGACGATTCGTTCGCGTTGGAATCAAAAATAAATTATCCGCAGGTGAAATTAGGATGTCTGTTATCGCGATCGTGAAAAATGACGGTGGAAGACACTGGGATCGGTTAAAGCGCGATAATTCCTCTCTCGAGGAGCAATAAGGGAGGACCATGTGGCGAGCGAAGGTTTCATTTTAATTGCAGCCATTATTATGATCTTTAATACCCGAGTCCACACGACGGTGATGTAATTGATTGCCGAAAAAATTAATGTAGAGGAACGAATATGCATTTACTAAGATGGACGTCGCGAGTTAATTACAGAGCTATTTAATATATGTTGAAGTTAACGGAGGTTGGAGCGGATTAATTTCAAGGCGAATGAATTGAGAACACGTATATAAAACTCCATTTCAATGTTAAATAAGTTTTGTATCACGAAATATTTAATTTTCAATATTCTCCTCGATATTCTCTCTCATGATTCTTTTTAAATGTTATTTTCAAGCAAAAATGTTTTTTCCAAACGTTAATTTTACAAAGCTCTTCTTTCGGGGATGTAAATCGACACGGGGATGCCACTCCGACACGGTTGCGGGGGCAATTTCGATAGCGATACGCGTTCCGCATCCGAGAGTGACACGCGCCGCACGAATTGACTCGTTCGCCGCGCGCGATCCTCGTAAAAACATGAGTCACTAAGCACGGGATTCATGGGGTACAAGCGTAATGCGCGATAGGAATCACAAGGGTGACGGATCTCGAGGGAGAGGCGTCGATCGGCTCGCGCCGTCGATACTTAAATAGTCGGCGCGCTTATCCTCGCAGGGTGATCGCTCCCGCTCTCCCCATAATGGCAATTTTCCGGGTGATTTATCGCGTCGCGCGCCTAAAGTTTACGGAAACGCGACGATCTCGCGCGATGTACAACAGAGGGTACATCGGTGAGAATGGCGGTGTTGCATGTATGCACGATTGCAAAATTTATTCTTAGCATAACGTGCGCGCGCGTGCAGCAGGTGAAAGTCGAGCAGCGAGCACCTCGGAGGAAACGTCGTCCACGTCAAGGCCGGCTTCGGGCGATAAGCGAGTTAGCTGCAGCTGCCTCGGGGCGCAGGGCTGAAGGAGGTGTAAACGACCCTGATGATTTTATAGAGTGTCAACTCGGGGTAATTACGATAGTGCGCGCAACCGCGATATTTTTCGACGGCGCTACTAATACCCACATTATGAAAGCGTGCGTGGCCACAGATGGTTGCTGTTCATTTCGTAATATATGCAAAATTGTGTGAAGCCTCGAGATATACGAGTACTTAACACCTGCCTTAAGTAAATAACAAAAATCCCGTGTACGAAAATTAATGGAGCCCACATTTACACTGCCGGCCAAAAGTTCGAGATCACATATAAAATTTAAGAATATTCCAGTGAAACACTACTTAAAAGTCTGACTCATGCCTTATTTAATTTTTTGTTCTTAATTTGAAAGCGAGGGGTAAACCGCTGAGGGCATTGCGGTGTACAGATTTGGGGCATTAGTGGGCATTACTAGGGCACATTAGTGGGCATTACATAAAAAATTCATTAGTAATGCCCAAAAATTGTGTACTTTTAGTGTACTTTTGTGTACTTTTAGTGTACGTTTGTGTACTTTTAGTGTACTTTTGTGTACTTTTAATGTACTTTTGTGTACTTTGTGTACTTAGTAATGTCCAATTTTGGGCATTACTAGGCATTGGTGTACACAATTTTGGTCAACGGTTTACCCCTCGTTTGAAAGTAAATAGGCAATGTATGTAGTACAGCTGTAATTAACATAGCATTGTTTAATTCTTTTACAAATATGCTGAACTTCATTTATAAACTAAACAATAAATTAATAAACTTGATTTGTAATAGATTTGTAGCTAGATTATTTAGATTACAAAAAAAAGGATTAAATGTAAAAGCTTTGACGAAAAAAGTGTCTAATACTCTTTTCATCTTGTTAAAGATATTTTTTGTAGAACTTTCAAACATTTTATATTTTTATTATTTTTTATTTCACATTATAAAAAACATTGAGTAAAATAATAAAATGTATTAAATGCATACGTTTGATTTCATTTCACAAAGTAGACATTTTCAATTAATGGTCTCAAACTTTTGGCCGGCAGTGTATATCAAATTAGATTATTGTAATAATTTCTAAGCTTGGGAAGAATTCAGGTCACTTCTGATTGCTGATATTATTATTATCGTGCGACGTGCAACGTCGTAATGAATTAAAACATTTTCAGATCTCCTAACGTTCCACTTATAGCAGTGAAACTTCGCGACGTGAGGTCGTCAGTCAATCGCGGTAATTTAGAGTTTTACGTATCGAATGTCACGTCGTCGTCACCGTGAAATCGAGACGCGAGTCTAGATCACGGGTATATGACGCGTACCGAATCGAATTACAAACGTGGAGAGATGAGGTCACGAGTCTCGCGAACTCCGTCGTCGACTTCGCGAATAAAGAGCTTGCTTCTCGCGCGATGTGTGCAGAAATGCGATGCGCATTTCTAATGCACCGCATCGGCTAATTCGTCGCCTAAGGGCCGACAATCGTGTCGTTAAGGTGCGGCGGGCCCCCGAGCGACGTAACGACGATATTCAACGCGGTTGGACAATGCGCTTGTTAAAAACCGCACGAACCTAACCGAGCGCGTACGTGCCGCGGAGAAGGGAGGATCGTTTTCGAGGAGCTCGAAACCGCAAAACCGCCGCTTCCCGCAGCGGCGAGGTCCGCGTCGCGGGGGACCATCCTCCGGGTATTGGGGCCCTACGAATAGACGGCGGGGCACTCGCGTGACGCAACTGGCCCTCTCTTATCTGCGCCTCGCTTAAGGATCCCAATCTCGTTTCGTCCAGCTTTGTCATCAACGAGTCCTGCGGCTGCGGACCCTTAGCTGTACGAAAAGGAAAAGGGCGCCTGTCATCGAATAAATAGATCTAGAAAACCGCGACGATTATGCTTGCGGTCTTGTTAAAGGAGCCGGCAGGAGCGATAGGAGCGTTCGTGCGGCACAAGGATTCGGGGTGAACAAAAGCGCGTGTTTTCGGCTCTTCCACGTAACCAATGTTTTGTTGAAAATTGTCGATAACTGCAGTTTTACGTTGTCCTAGCGGGAACCTATTTTATATACATGTGTGATAAATTTTTAAGTCGACCCGACTGGCAAGAGATGGTATTCTATTAATTACTACGTATCAACCATACGGATTGTGGTCCTCTACGTGTAATAAATTTAATATTAATAAATGCTAAAGCATTTATTAGATTCTCCCCCCTCCCCCCAACACCCTCCCATCACGAAAACTGTTAGAAAATTTATTGCGAAAAATATTACCTCAGCCAGGATTTGAACCTGGACCTCCCTGTACTCCGTTTCGGGCGTCGTAGCCAGTTCGACCACCGAGGCATGTGATAATATTTATCGCAATAACCGATGATGTTAAGAAGAACGTATACGTTTCGTGTGACACCGTTATTTGGTCTGGTGTATAATAAACTTTAAATTTAATTTTCTAAATCGCCAGTAATTAATAGAATACCATCTCTTGCCAGTCGGGTCGACTTAAAAATTTATCACACATGTTTATTACTACTGGCGATTTAGAAAATTAAATTTAAATTCTATTTTATATAATTGAACGATAGTAAGAGATGCGTGACTTGAAAATATGTACGCGTACACATTCTTGAGAATACTATATTTTTATACATTCCAACACCACCGGATGTCTTCCCAACCACAGATGTCAGAAAACAAATTACGAAAAATGGCGGTTATTTCAGTAGCATCATTAATCACAACGTTCTCCAATATAATTAAGACATATTGGCGAATCGATCTTCACTGACTTTTAGATTCTTGATACCCAGATATACTCTTGCTCGTCGGGATCTCTGATATTCGTGTCTCGCACTTCCTAGACCGTAGGACTAGGACTCATCAATTTAGCACACCGATCATCAATTAATTAATTCTCGCTTTAACGGAAGAGCTTACGTAACTGTTTTACGTATGTGTATGTAATTATGATAAATTAGTATAAGACACGTCGATCAATTTCGATGTTTGTCTGGCAGCGTATTATCTCGATGTACTATCTATTCGCGTGGCTCAGATTAATATCGTACCGGTCAGTCGCCACATAAGAAACGCGAGGACCCCGCAGATCTGACTGGACACGAAAAACTGGTACGCAGGTGTTTGCCACGTGATTACAGCCAGTAATACGTGAATTCCCGCGTAGATCCCCAAGATCGTCAGACACAGAAAAAGAGGCGACGCTCTCTTCGGCGTCAATCTATTCAGTCTCTTCATAATTGCACATGTCACGTCGTTCAGATTCCTCGGTGCTGGATACGCCGGTGTCCTCGCAGGTGTTTCCGTCGGCTGGGGTATCGTCCTCGTCGGAATCGGCGATTCGATTTTCTTCAAGAGTGCCGACTTGCTCGTTTTCTCGGGTCTTGGTTTCGACGGTTCTCCGCGCATCTCCAATCTTCCCCGCGACAGGATTTGCCGTACGATCGCAGGGACGTCGGTTTCTTTGAATCGAGGAGTTTTCTGGATTCTGATCAGAGCGATCTTGGTGGAGGATGACGTTGCGGAGATCGATGTCTCGTCCATCGAAGTCGCGGACGTAACAGAAGTGTCTGTCTTTAAAGAACTTAGCAGCTCTATTTGAGAAAACTCATCCGGTAAGGGTATGTCCTTTGGCGCGGCAACCCTAGTCACGTCGGGTCTCTGGCGATGATGACGATGGTGATGATGGTGATGATGAGCCTTTAGTGGATTGCACGGTCCCGGACACACCATTGGCCGACCTCGACAGGTATGTCGAGGTGGATCCATCATCTTCAATCTTCTCTGTCGGTTCGATTAAGCTTGCGTCTGGCGCAAGAATAATTAGATCAGAATTACAGTGCACGCGCGTTGTGAAGTTATCTAGAGTTACGTATACGTAATGCGGTATTTTCTCAAATAAAATAACGAAGGAACCCACAGCACCGAGTATTCATCGTATCTCGTTTCGCATAGTGCGCAATTATGTAATAAATATTACGAAGCGAAATGGCGCGATTGCGTTTTGGAATAAACGCATTTCTCTATCCCTCTGGCCCGCACGAGCACTTTCAGCGATAAACTAACTGGAACCCAGTTTTTTACTGTGAAAAAATCGCTATTGACGTATCTGACCATCTGATCGCAGAAAATGCCCGGCGTTCCTCCACGAGGCGCGTAAATTACAAGCGCGAGTCCGTTGCGTGCGGTCGTGACGAGGACATACATTGTGGGCCGGGTGAAAGCTCTCGGTCGGAAACCTGGGGACGAAGGTCGAGCTACAGTTTACCCTGCTTCGCCAGCGGGAAATCTTCAGTGTGCCTTCGCATCGTCAGCGGAGGCGCGTGCGTCCCGACTTTCCCTGAGGTGTTGAAAGATCTGCAGACGCGACCGGTTTAAAGCTGGAACGCCTTTGTGACGAAGCCCGAGGACGTCTCCTTTGATCGAAATGTCTATAGGAAATTCGGCATGACTGAGTGAAACGTATTATGTCGAGAAATATAAGGAAATGTGACAAAGATGACGAATACGACAGAAAGATTCGACATTTTGTTATTTTTGTAGACGAATGAATGATCCTTTAGGACCGCACTGTTTAGAAAAGAGAGTGAGATTATAAAATTTAGAAAAGCGTTTTAACTGTTAAGCAGAAAGTTATACTGCACGCGCGGTGAAATCGTTTACGCCGCTGAGGAAAACTTGTTGCAGGCACTGTTCTATAATTAATAACTTCTACCGTTGCGAGACTGCAACGATCGTGAAAGCGGTCACGAAGTGCAAAGGTTTTACCTTGATTTTGCTACGTCATTTTGCGATTACTAGGTTACATACATCAGATATCAATCCGTCGCGATAAAGATCGCGACTCGTTTTTGTTTGTCGATCTAAAGTTTAGAATTCACGCTGATCACGTTTCGCAAATATGTATAATTACACAGTTATAATTACTTAGGTTTAAATAAGTTTTTTCATCCTGTTTCAGAATGATTCAACATCGTTTTGCGCGAGTGAACTGTAATTAAAGCTAATTAAAAAGATAAGATTCCCATTTCTATTTGTAAGATATATAATTCATCTATCCAAATAACTTTTCAATTATTTAGATCGAATTAATCGAATTAATCATCGAACTAAATAATTTTCCAATTATTTAGATCGAATTAATCGATCGTGATTATTGTTCGCTTGTTATTGTATTGTTTCTCTGTACGTGCATTTTTTCGCAGACGGATGTTCCCGACGTGCCGAGTGTCCTTCACCGGGCTCAAGTCCGAGGGCCGTTACGCAGTATTGATGGACATCGTACCGGTCGACAACAAGAGGTATCGATACGCCTATCATCGTAGCTGCTGGCTGGAGGCCGGTAAAGCGGACCCGCCGGCGCCCGCGCGACTTTACGTTCATCCCGACTCACCCTTCACCGGCGAACAACTGCGGAAACAGGTCGTCTCCTTCGAGAAAGTCAAGCTGACGAACAACGACATGGACAAGCACGGCCAGGTGAGAGGATTACCTAAAACTATACCGTTTTCGTAATCAACTCGGGTGTAACTGAGTTCAATTCTAGCGACAACTTCTTTTTAGAAGATACATCTTTTTACAAAGCTCGCAAATTGAATAAAAATTAACCGCGAAGAAATATTGGAATTTTTATATTTATTTTTGCAGCACCGATGCAGAGTTTTTTTAACCTCTTAACTGGGTATGACGAAATATTTCGTCGTATCAAGAAATCAACTTTATTGGCATGTGTGATAACATTTTTCATCATCTAACTTCAAAAATAAAAAAAAATTAATTCTTCGGTTAATATCAAGGCGACAGGCTATAATTTCCATTTGCGCGAATAATATTGCAATCACTCATGTTCATAATGCAAATAGCTATTAACTCATTTGACTATTTTTAATAAAATATTTGCGCAATCTAAATTCTTTGGCGATTTTTTTAAAGATCTATCGCACGCTCAATGCAATACTAGGGAATCGATTCGGCGTCAAAACGGTTAAACATTCACGCGTCGCCAATGAAGCGTGTAAGATCGACCACCGATCTCCATATAATCTTCGTAGAATAATTTCGCGCGCGCAGAGGAGATTTTCCTCCTCCGGCGGCCCGCGCGCAGAAATTGTCGGCGATAAGGCGCCCCATGCACCCCGGCCATTACGCCGTTCTGTAATTTGCGCCTGCCTTTCAGCGGATGCGTAATTTCTGGGCCGCGGCGTATCTCCCCTTTATTTCGGAGTTTAGCGCACAATGGCCGCCGGACGCGAAATGTCGGAACGTTGGACATGCTACCGCTATTACGTGGCGCGGAGAACCCCCTTCACTTTCGCGTTCGATTACGCCCCGGGGATATATAATCCGCGAATATAACACCGTCGATGATGATATTCGGATTTTGATGAAATTCCTGTCTTAAGAAAATGTAAAAGAGATCTTAGCTTAGAGGGGGGCTTTCCTTAGAGAAAATTTTGATTACTTTTCTTACAATTCTTACACGGAAAGAACGGTTTTGCTGAAGTATTTGAAAATTTAGCCAGATACAGATCTGAAAATAATTATGTTGAACTATCCAAAATAATTATGTAGGACGCTCAAGCATAATGACACTGTTACAAAAAATTTTGACATTCTAGCAAACAGCTTGAGTGTCCTACATAATTATTTTGGATGGTCTAACGTAATTATTTTCTGATCTGTATCTGACTAAATTTTTAGGTACTTCAGCAAAATCGTCCTTTCCATGTAGAAACGGTTCATTTTTAACCCTCAGTACCCGCACTGGGTTAGCGTAACCCGGCCGATTTTCAAAGTTGCGGAATTTTTTCCGATCCCTTTTTACTTATTGCAAAATATCTTTTGTGTTATGACTTTCTTGACTTTCTCATCCGAATATTCTTTTTTTTCAATCTTTAAACTATCGATTTAAGAAAAAATGAATTAAAATCGATGCATTACAACCCGAGATACAAGCAAAAGAAAACGCGGGTTAGGAATACCCGAGTATGGGTAGATACGGATTTTTTTGAAGTGTGGGTACTGAGGGTTAAATCCGTCTAGCCTTAAATTATAATTTTGTTAAACATTTAGTTGGCGAATATAACACCGTCGATGATTATATTCGGATTTTGAAGAAATTCCTGTCTTAAGAAAATATAAAAAGGATCTTAGCGGGGCTTTTCTTAGAGAAAATTTTGATTAAGAAACGTTTCAATTTTAAATCTAGCCTTAAATTATAACTTTGTTAAAATAAAAATCTATTTGGAGAGAAAGAGAAAGAGAAATGCTCGCAGGCGGTGACATCGCGAAGGACTGTCGCCTTCGTAAATTCGACGGCAAGATTCGAACAAGCGACCTGCGGGTCAGTTTAACGTACGACTTGCGACGTTGGCGATGCTCGCAGTGTCGTTTTTCACGCCCTCATATCAATTCCCTCTTCCCGTTTTCGCGCTCGCGTGATCGTTGACGACTCCTCGAGTGGCCGCGCGCGCCGAAAATGGCCTCGTAAAACGAATGCGCCGGGACATCACCCCATCAGGGTGAGAGCGTGGGCCCGTGGGTTATCATCGGCGCGGGTCGTTAATCGTGGGCGTCGATGTTGCCCACGGAACGTAATATTCGCGTCCTCGCCGTTGTCGCCGTCGTTGTTGACCGATCGATGAACCAATCTCTCGCCGTCCGTGGTAACATCCCATCCGGAACGAAAGTGATTGGCAGTATCGGAAAAAGTTTATTTAAAATTATGCATAAGATAATCGGAAAGTGTCTTGAGGGGGTAGTTCGGTGAATTTTTCAGCAATGCGTAAACTATGGGGAAAAGGCGGGCAAGCCGTTTACACGGTGAGGATTAAAGTAACGAAAAATCGAAAGCGAAATCGCGGTCGATTGGCTATAATTTCGAGCATTTACGCGCGAAGTCGCCGCGCCGATAAGCCGATATTGAGAAGAAAATTTCAGACCACGCGAGCCGGCACCGACGATAAAACGCCGTCTCCTTTCCCGATAAACAGGCGTCGCAAGCGCGAAGTCGCCGCGCGATAATGAAAAGTTGAAGTACATGGGAAAGAGGCGGAGTAACGGCGCTCGGCGGCAAAACTCGGGAATTACAACGGGAAATGTTGTTCATTGAATAGTTTTAGCAGACGAGCAGTTTTAGATCATATCGAACCGAAAATATTTTGCACACCCACAAAGATTCTCTTATATCCTAAAATTTATATTTAAAAATTAGATCAATATATAACTTGTGTAATAATCTAAAATGCAGTCAAAATGGAGATTGTCTTCTTTCATACTTTAAGTATTTATATTTTAAAAATTGAGTCGGTATATAACTTATATAATAATTTAAAATGTAATTAACGAAGCGGACTGCCTTTTTTTAAAGTTAAAAGTATTTATATAGAAAGAATTGAATCCAGTATGTAACTTATATAATAATCTAAAATGCAGTTAATGAATGGACTGCTCTTTTTCATACTTTAAAAATATTTACATTAAAAAATTGAGTTGGCATATAACTTGTGTAATAATCTAAAATGCAGTTAACAAATGGACTACTTTTACCAATAGATTGCAATAATATTAAGCTACCGCGCGGAATTTCAACGCGAAGGACCGATTCTTGTTAGCTGGATTAGGATTTGCATTATACTGCACTGCGAATTATTCCGATGGCAAGAAATATTGTCACATTTCATTTTCATGCGTTTTACATCTTTCATACACTGAAAAAAAGGCTTGGTTATAAAAATCCAGGCTTGGTTAATGTTACCAAGCACATTGGTGAAATAGTTTCAACTGAACGTATAATAAGTATGACATAATTTAGTTGGCTCAACTAAACAAAATTTGCTCTTTTATAATTATTACAAATGTTTATAATTATTACAAAATGTTTTGTTATTATTATAATAATCGGTAATAATAATCAAATACTTCAAAAAAAGTATTACTAAATGCATCTCACAAGTTTACCAAGAATTGTTTTTTCAGTGCAGAAGCTTTCAGTGATACTCGCGTTATTAGAGACGCGATCGGGTGTATATGAAATGAACGCCTCGACGAATTTCGAGGCCGGCGATGTTTCATGATTTAATTCGCGAATGAATGATGCGCATGTCGATTCGTCGTCGACGTGTTTTCCCGCTTATTAACGTGGGAACTCGAAACCGCGTAGGATAAATGCGCGAATTTACGGCGCGATTCCCGCCTTTACCGCGAGATTGGCGATAAACCGCGCGAAACTTAATATTCCGCTATCTCTCCTGGCGTCCCGTTGTAAACGCTCGATAAAAGTTAATCCTCAGCCTGAAATATCTCTTTTATTCCTTAATTGGAAACACGTGTTTCACGCGTGTCCCGCATAACACGGACGAGGAACGATCGAGAGATTGCTAAATCCGAGACATATCGGGTTTAAATTCTTTAAAAACAATGATTCTGCAATATAAATAAGGCTAATAAAATAATAAAATATTTTCGAGGGATAATTTTATTGCTTAAATTCTCATCCACGAGTTTTCAAGACTCGCCATATCGAATCTTTTGATGGATTTCCGATGATATAACTTGTTGAAATTTTCGGTTAATCTCAAAACATACAATAACATCTTTGATAATCGTGCAAATAATTAATGATTATAACAATCACCAGAATCCTTCTCGTTTTTAATCGTCCAACTCAAAAATGATTAATGCCTCAACAAGGACATTTTGCCAGAAAGAAGATCATCTCCTCTCTTCTTCATGCTACTCTGTTTATCGCAAACTTGTCACTAAATATCGTCAGGGGGTTAATCCTCGAATAAAGAGTGTCGCGATAATCTGCTACCCCCGGGGTTCGGAAAATGTCACGGGTCTCTCGCGACCGTAAAAACTGGGACCCTATGGGGAGTACGGCGTCGCTCGCCTCAGGAGGGTGCAGCGGGCCACCGGGCGACAAGGGGGGAGAAAAATGGGGGGCCGCGCGCTAGCTTGGGAGCATGCCCATAATGTTGCGGGTATTATAGGCGGTCCGTGGCCGGTGTCGTAGGTGGTGTATAGTAGGTAGTACGAAGACGGCGTTGCCTATAAGCTAATAAATTGAACGGATGTTTGCCCCGAGCTTTTGTCATGATGATCACGGGTAGCCCACGCCCGGCCCCGTCGAGCACCTTTTGAATCTCTCTCGAGACGGCTCCGGCCGTTCCTGCCTCGCCTCAGCGTGTCTCTCCCTCACGACGACGCGTGTAAACGCGCGCGTGAATGCTTTTCGGAGCTTTATCCGCGAGAGGAGGATAAATCGTAGAAATGATAATCACGATGGGCGATTTCCTGTCTCTTCGCTGCGGATATTCCTTTTCTTCCCTTCTCCCTCCTCTTTCGCGCGATTTACTCGGATGACTCGGTAACCGTTGCGATCGCGGTACTTCAACGCCGTTGCAAAGAAAGCGAATGCGCTTCCATTTAATGCCACGTAGGTTTTTGTTAACCTTGCGAAATGTAGCGAAAGAGTTTAGTACTTTTGACGAATAGAAACGCATAGAGGAAAGTCTTGAGATTTTCAAGGAATTTTCTATGTAATTCTTGACGCACTATGGAATCTTCAGAATTATTAAAACTTTTAACGGGAAACGGTCAAAGTTAATTATACCCCCCTATACCCGACGCTTGTTTTTTCTTTCGCTGCCTGAAGTAGATCAAGGTGTTATAGAGAATAAAAAATGCTTTAAAAGAATCGAAACTTTCGTACTTTTGTAAACGCGACTTCTTGTAAACGCGCTTGTTTAATCCGCCTTTCATTGAAGGCACGCGTAATCTTCATGTAACTGAATACAGTTAATCCCGTAATCATCATGTATCTGAATACAGTTAATTTTACATATAAATCAATATGACATTAGATACGAGAGGAAGATTATTAACAGTTCTCGCCTGAATATTGCCGTCTCAGCTTAACACATGCGTTATCTTTAATGGCGGTATCGCTGCGAGTATCGTAATGCTCGTTCGCGATGTTCGCTCATTGATACCGCTCGTAAAAGTAGTCATAATACGCGTCAGTATATGAATTCTACGGTCTGCCCGCGTCGAGTGGGCGCGAATACGCAAATATAAACTGTCAATAAGCATAAAATAACAAGTAGGTCCGAGAGCGGGCTCTCGGCTAAGAAACCGAGTATAATTCCTCGACGACCGACGCGCTTTTCGAGATGTTTGAGGTTCAATCGTTCCTGTAACAATCCTTTCAAAGACGTTTGATTCTCCGTCACGGTCGATTTGCGTTAAACTGCGATCGGAAACAATTCGTAAGTGCAGTCGACTTTGAAAGAAAAAAAAAGAAGAAGAAGAAACGAAAGGGGATTGCTCTCAAAGGGAGGGAGATCGAAGGGGGGCGATCGAGTCGAGCTTCGTGACGGGGAGCCCGGTACTCCTTCCCGGTTGTATCCGGCAATTGCCAAACACCCTGTACGCGCTCAGAGAAACACTGGCGAGGAACGGGGAACAGACACACCGGTTGAAAGCGGTCGGTCGAGCCGGGCGAACCACGCAACGCGCCAGTCAACTCAACTCGACGACTCGAGTGGTAGGGAACATTCCTTCGCTACGGCCACTATTTCATCGTTTCGTATGACGCGATATTATAAGACCCCCGCCTGCGCGACTCGGCTACTACACGGTGGTCCAAAAGCGGCCATCCACCTGCGCGCGCGCGCGCGCGCGAGTTCTCGCCCGAACTCCTCGAATCTTTCTCTTCCCGCTTTCTTTCAAGAGACGGAACTCGCAACCGGCGAATAAAATTTATCTTTATTTCTCTCTCTCTCTCTCTCTCTCTCTCTCTCTCTCTCTCTCTCTATCGGTTTCTCCAGTCTTTTACTGTACTAGAGTTACGGCCACTTATTTCCGCTATCGTCGTTATTTCGTTAGCTGCTTTCGCATCTAGAATTTATTCGCGCAGCTGTCAGTTCGATACGCGTTTTTGTACGGTAGGAACGCGAGTATTAATCCTCCACTTCCGGTTGTTGTAGCGCCTGCATTACGACTGTAGTTTGCGCCATGCTATGTTCGCGTTTTATGACAGATAAGTAAAAACAGACTGCATCTCCCTTGTCATATTCTTCACGTGAAAATAAAACTTTTAATAAATGCAACCTCTGTTTCTTTACATAAATTTCGATTAAGACATGTTGTTGATTCGACTTTTTGTATCAATAGGAATAAGGGTGTTTTAAAGATCGCATTATAGGTGTGTCTGAGAATAGAAGACAATACCACGATACAACAATACCAACGATTTCCATTCACCATTCAAATTATTCGGAAGATATCGGGAAGTTTTATCGCGACGGACGCGATGCCGTTCCACCGTTCAGTTTTGAAGAAACCGGTACTTCTCCGAGCGCGGAAAAGAAGTTACCGCGGGAGAGATGTAAAGTTAATCTCCTTGAAATATCGCGGACGAGAAGGATTTGCCGTAATTGCCGGTTGCTCGGTAAACACGCGGATAAAGTGCGCGCGGTGCAACGCTGATCGACAGGTGGGAAAACGTAGCAAGCTCGATTGTCCTATACACTCGTTTCTCGAAACTCGCGTTGTTACCTCTCTTCTTTCCCTCCTTCTCTCGTTCTCGTTTCTTTTCTTTTTTTTTCCCGATCCCTTTCGCGGTCTTGCCACGGAGGAGAAAGTCATTTCCGAGCGACGGAATTTTTACGAGCCGACTGCGGGGAGCGGTTCACGATGTGTATTCAAATCCGCAGTACATAAATAACGGCTAATAAATAAGTACCAACGATGTGCCTATCATATTGTACATATTTTATTATATAATAGATATAGTTCTGTTGACTGCTACGCGCGCGCGAGAAGCGTATTATGGACAAGTTGATTTTGCAATGACGAATCGGCAAGTTGCGAGTGCACGGAGTTCAAGATACTTAAGCCTCTGTGATTTTGAAAATTTGCGAATTTATGAATTTATAAATCTAAAAATCCCCGGCAATTTGCGAGTTGTTTGGAGATTTAGCAATGTACACTACCGCTCAAAAATATTTGCCCATTCTAATTTCTACATGATTTTTTAAATATTTAATTTCTATTCTAATTCTGTTATATTCTCTTTATATATGTAGAATGAAAATTTTTGATCTATGAAACATTATTATTATATTCAATGTTCACTCTTAAAATTGTTCATTAATTCTTTTGAATTTCTATTATTTAATTAAGGAAGACAAAGTGGGCAAATACTTTTGAGCGGTAATGTATATTCCACGTTTAGTCTTACAAATTGATATCTAATTTTACGGATGAACACATCGAATAATTGATAATATTCAATGCATCTAATAATCGATTTATGAAGTAATAAATAAATATTATGCAGTTGTTTACTACGCGCAAGTATGGAAATTAATTCATCTCGATTTATATATCCTGGCGCAATATTAAAATTATATTAACGTCCTTGAACGAAAAAACCTTCCGCAGCTTGTTAGCAGAAGCAATATCGTACATTAATTCTTTTAATTGGTACGGATATAACGTAACTTGAAAATATATACAGGTGCGGTGTTTAATTATTCAGCGATAATTGCTCGATGATAAGTCTAAAAATAACGAAGAGAGAAAACAGCGTAGAATAAACGCGGCAATCGATTTCTTATGTTCATGATTGACTCGAGGAAGGAAACGCGATCGACATCGCCAAGTATCCTAGCCCGAGAAAAGCGTTCTCACGATCTCGCGAGGAGCTAGTCCTCTCGCTTAAGGCGAGGTATTAGGTTTCCTGCCTCGGGTTCCCGCGGGAATGCCTGTGCGAGCGGCAGGGTTGATAAATTAAAGAAAAAGTTACGTAAAGAAAAAAAGAAATGCACATATCATTTCGCGTGTGCGTATCTCGCTGCTCGCGTTTAACCGGTGTGCATGGCATACACGCGTTAAACGCGCGTGGAGGGGCCAAACGGAGCGGAGCGGAGCGGATTGTTGTCCCGACAGGTTGCGGTGGGTTGTCTCGCACGCGGCGGCGTGCAGAAAACGAACAGGGACACCCCGGGACTCCGCAACGCGATCGCCTCTCTCGCCATAAAGCTGCTACCTTCGGAAACGACTTCTCGGCGCCTTCCTCGCCGGGAGCAGCCAGTTCCTCGCGGAATTAAATTCGGATCTCCGTCGGCCGGAAACATTATTCCAGCCAACGCCTCGCGGTGCGAACGATATTCGCGACGATATACCCGGCGCCTCGCACGGCTCGATTATATTTGCTCGTTCGGTCCTTTTTTTTTTCTTATCCTCGGTTATCCAATCGCGACTGGAAACCGGTGAGAGTTTCTTCCATTAATTCGATGCGAGATGAGATACTTTATGTAAAATACCTTCTCGAAATCCGCATTTTGAGAATATTTCTTTGCACGACACTCTCGATTGATTTAACCCTTTAGTTGCTGGCATACTTTAAGCCCAGTCTACAATGACTGTATAGTAACTTTTAGCCTTTAAATAATTTTCGGCCAAAAACGTTTTCCGTGCTGCTTCAGTCGTAATTCTTAAGCTTTAAGAGATCTGGAAGGCCCTGCGCACAATGGAGGAATATTAGATATTAGGAATAGGAATTAAAATTTTAGAATCAGTTTCCTCAATGAACACTATAGATAAATTATGCTCAATGAACACTATAGATAAGTTATGTTGTGTTTCATATAACACATTTATGTCTTATATCTTATTAATATCCATTGTGCAATACGTTCAATATTCATTGAGGAAACTGATTCTAAAATTTTAATTCCTATTCCTAATATCTAATATTCCTCCATTGTGCGCAGGGCTTAAGGGAAGAAAAGATAGAGCATGCGAGCTAATTTAATTTTAATGCGAGCTAATTTAATGCTAATTTAAAAGACACGGGACTAGAGCTGGAACAGGCGCGTGCGGAGATAGCCGGGTAGCGACAGATCAGATTTTCTTTTGTCACTCTCGCGGTTCGGTCGATAGCGTGATCGATGTGAAGACCATATTGTAATTTTGCTCTGAGTAAACTTATATTTCTATATCAGTCTCGTCTATGGACTACCCTTTACAGATTCCAACTGTTAAGTTTAGAGCCTAAGGCAGCGCGGAAAATGCTTTGTGCCAGAAATTATTTTGCTTCGTGCGAAAGGTTAAAGGTTTACTACAGCTATTATAGACTACACCTTAAATGACAATCGTTGTATGCGGGATAGTCGGTCGCGAGTGTCGGTCGCTGCGTCATCAAAATCAATGCTGAGCATGTAGTTTACACGTCCGATGTAAGGCACTTGCTTGTGAAAGGAATGTTCGTTTGTTTTAATCGTTCACGGAAAGAACGGTTTTGCTGAAGTATCTAAAAATTTAGCCAGATACAGATCTGAAAATAATTGTGTTGGACCATCCAAAATAATTATGTAGAACGCTCAAGTATAATGACAATGCTGCAAAAAATAGCAATATAGCTTGAGCGTCCTACATAATTATTTTGGATGATTCAACATAATTATTTTCTGACCTGTATCTGACTAAATTTTTAGATACTTCAGCAAAACTATTTTTCCGTGTTGGTATAGGCAATACATAACAGTATAGGTTGGAGCACACACTTTTGCATAACGTATAACGCATAATGCATAAGGAAATCAGCCAATCTTGAGATGAAGTCAACCATCTTGGGATAAAAATAAAGGATTCTGATTTTTCCTCATGCATTATGCGTTATGCGTTATACAAAAGTGTGTGCTCGGGCCTTATGTCCGTAAAGATATCAGTTCAATAAAAATATAATGTTTTACTGAGCGTATATACGCCTTTTATAAATGAACGGCTACTTTCTTAGAATGTACACCGAGAAAAAAATTTTTTTAATGAAAAAAATACATTTTCTTAAAACCACATCTTTTAGTATAAGTATTTGTTTGTTCTATTTAAGTAAAAAGTTTTAAACAAATACTCATATTACCTTAACTATGTTATTTTGTACCTTTACATTTTTAACATTAAGATAAATATTTTATAAATAACCTAATATTATTAAACTTAATTAAATTGTTTTCTAATATTAAAAAATCTGATTATCTTGAATATAAAAATGATCTAACAGTAAATATTTTCTAGAACGAAAAGAAAATAAATATTTAATTTAAAAAATTATAAATATTATAAATATTTCAATCAAGAAATTTTAAGACCTGAATGCAATAAATAAGCTATTAGGACCCACCAAGTGAACAATTTTTTTGTGTTAAGTAAAATTTTTTGGTATCAAGATATTTTCTCTTTCAACGTATGTGTATGTTAAATCGCCGACGGAGGATTCTGAAACGCGCGATAGGCCGACAAGCGCGATTTGCGAAACCGCGTGTGAATTTAACGCGCGTTATAATCAATGAAGTGGCACTGGACACCTCTCCGCGAGCGAGGCCTCTCGCTCAATTACGCCCCTGGGCCGTTTAATTAATACGCCTATAATTCGCGGCCTTTGCGTAATTATATACGCTCACATTGTGGATACCCTGCGTGCAGATCCGGATAATCCACGGCCTGCTCCGGGTGTCCGAGGAAGAAGGACAGCGGAGAGGGAGAGGAAACGGGACAGAATGGAGCGAGAGATCTCGTGAGAAAAGGAGAGGGAGAAAGAAAACGAAGGATTTCCGTCGCCGCAACACAGCCGCACTCGTTTTCGCGAGCATTCCGAACGTCGCAATGTAGCGTTTGTTTTTCGCCCGGCGTGAGATCGCCGACGATATTTTTGAAACTGGTTTAATGCTCGCGACAGGTAGCCGAAGTCGCCCGGGTTTGTTTCTGCCGGGGTACTCCTCCCGGTAGTGTGCGACTGGCACCACACGGCGAATCGCGCGTGTGATATTAATATGAAGTTACCGAAGGGAGAGCACGCTCGGCAGATTGCATCGGATATCCTAAACGCGACTTCCTCGCGGACTTTTCGTCATTTATTCCGCTCGTGACGCTCGGAAGTTTTCGTCCCTACCGCGAGCACGTTTCGGCGCTTTGCATATTTTGCGGCAATCTGGAATCGGATACGTAATCGCGAACGTAGCATAGTTTTCGATATCGTGCGTAATAATCCTACGTTTTTGGAATTTTCAGAATCTTTGATTAGAGAAAATTATTTTACATATTTTAATATTATTTAATATTATTTTATTAAAAATTTTTTAAGTATTTGGATCCTAAAAATATAACCATGATCTTTGGATTCTTTTCGCGCCTGTCTGAATCCTCAAATCCCCAAATCCTTAATTTGTCAGACTTTTAGATCTTCTATCCTTGATTTTTATGGGATTCCGGTATTTATAGTCCTTTAAATCATCGGACCCCGCTGTGACTGATCTCTTCCTTTCATCCGCGGAGATATTTAAATTTTGATTTTCGCCACAAATCGCCGCCGGGATATTCCACTATCTATAGTATACGTATCTGGAAACACGTTTGTATTAATTGAGACTCGGATTAACGATCGACCTGACATTCCGTCGTGATTGCTATCTACCCGGCGTGGGGAGAAAAATGCCAATAAATCGCCCGTGTAATACCGCTATCAACATGTATTACGTGGATGACGCGATCTTTGATAAATCGCCACATGCAAATCACGCCGGAGAGCGGATCGGTTTCTCGGTAGCCTTTCATGGCTAATTATTACAAATGGACTCTAATCGATCGAACGGAGGAAAAAAAGTATTTGCGTCGTATGCCACGCAAAGCGAGATTTTTTTCCGGAAAACGTTTTTACGCGAGAAACCTGATGCGGTGCGGAAGAACTGAAAATCTCGACAACACTACTCCTTCCCGATGGAATTTTATATTGAGATTTAGGCTGCCTATGGTTTCCGAGAGAGAATCGTTGTATTTTTTTAATATTAAATATCACGTTAATTTTTAGTGATAAAATTTTGGAACATTTAGCTCTCTTAAACCTTTAAACTTTTAACTCCGAATTTTAAGAGCGCAATATTGGTTCGTTTTATCTTGGAATTTACTGATTCAATTTTTACTCCTTCAAATTTTGTAATATATTATTCTTATATTGGATGTCCGCATCTTCGATGCTTGAATGCTTTGCGGAAACGAAATTTTCTTTTGAGACGTGAAATAGTTTTGGATATATCATAATCAGGGTGTTTACTTAAATCATGTAAAAAATTCCCTGTATGAGAATTCCCGGATTTTCCAAAAATTTTTATTTAAAATTTCAGGTAAGATTAGAGAATTTTTTAATGCAATTTTTTGAAATAAATGTATTTTATTATACGCACTTTTTAATGTTTCTTCCTCTTATAGTCTTCCATAAGACTACACGGAAAAAACGATAAGGTTGCCACAACCACAATAATAGTAATATTGGTACAGCCAATCGTACGTCCTGTGGTTGTCACATTCACATTGTTTTGTGTAATGCATCTATATATGTTTGTCTCAACATTAACTATGTTTGCTGTACCAAATGCATATAGTTGCCTTCACATCAATGTGAATGTGACAACCACAGGACGTGGCTGTACCAAATATTACTATTATTGTGGTTGTGGCAACCTTATCGTTTTTTCCGTGTATACCTTTTCTACAATTGGAGTTGTGAAATCTATAGGATAATATATGGAAGACTCACTATAGCTTATACTATCAATGAACTTTCTTCTGTATTGTCTTCCACTTACCCTGATTTTTAAAATAAAAACTCGCAAATCACACGTGAATGTAGCAGATGTGTATGCCAAATTAATTGCTAACGAATTATCGACATTATCAAAAAAGATGGTCAAAGAAACAATTTTTTAGAATGAGACAGAATTTATATTTAAAAGTAAAATTCTAAAAATTTCCCTGAGTGTTAATAAAATTTTATGAAAATCCCAAAGTTTTAAGGATAAAAAAAAATCCCCTGAAAAAATTCCAGGTTTTCTAAGTTTTTCCCCAGATAGTATAAATATTCTGATAATTATTGTTACAGACCAGATGTTTTGCACAGAAAAATTAATTTTAATCGATGGCTAGACACTTTCATTTAGCTGTCAGCTGCACATCGTAAATTGTCCCCTATTCGACGCCGGTACAATGTATTCATGACTATTTATGTATTTGTCTTGAACACGGATGATCGTGGTGAGAACACGTTCTATCGACGAGGTGCGTTCTTACGATAGTAATCTACAATGTGCCGTAAACTCCTACGGTCACAATTTGCCGGAATAAAACGCGCGCCCGCATCGAGCCATCGTCTTCCCGCATCTCGAACAAAATAAATACGCGCAATTTGTAATCATGAGGACGCTTCATAAGGGCTAACAACCGGATTATCAGTCGATTATAATCAAATTATCAGATGGCAAAACGATTACCTTCGTTTTTAAGATAGCTCGTCGTGATAAGACTGAAGGTCGCGATTCAGGCGGATAATTTTTCCTTTCGTCGCTCATCGACAATGTCGACTTTCCTGAATGAGTAAAGCGTTATTTTCACGCGTGTTTATGGAAAAATCGAGATAATCGAATTTCCAAACCGGCCGCGCCTGTCGGAATAAGTTGTCCGATCGGACGTACGCGCGACAGGTTTATCGGATGGCCGTGTCGCGGATACGCGTACTCATGTGTACTCGCATGCGTGTGCAACCGATCGTGCATATACGCACACGCATAATACGTGACCGTTTGCTCGCGGCGCGTGTATGCGTAAGCCGGGATCGAAGCCGGTCGCGCGAACGGGACTTAAAAGTCAGGGCCGGCGAGAAGGGCCCGAAATGCCCAAAGACTCTGCCGGGCCACCTGCAGCCGTTAAGTCTCAACAGTTGCGGCACCGCAGCCGCCTCCATATTTCATATTAGCGATAATATATAAGTCCGGCTACCGTCGCACTCTCCCTTTCTCCCTCTCTCTTTCTCTCGCCCGATCCTCGGCCTCGTCTCATCGTGAGGCCCCGCTTCTCGTTCTAAGATCATTCCCGATGTATGCTAACGAGCCCGTCCGACCGGCTCGATTTCGGTAATTAGCGGCCCGGCCGTCCATCGTCCGGAGGTCTATTGAATTCACATCTGTTTCCGAAAGCGTGTTTATACAAATGCACGCGCATGCGGGATACAATCTCTTCTTATTTTGTCATTCTCGCTTCTACGCGCCGTGGACTTACTCCGCGTAATTTACCCGAGAGCGTAATTCGGATATTCTCGCGGCTTACAAGATACGAGTATTTTATCTTCAGTGTCTAATTACTCTCACTGTTTCTCTCTCTCTCTCTCTCTCTCTCTCTCTCTCTCTCTCTCTCTCTCAGGAGTTAATTTTAATCCGAACCATCCCCCGGATCCTAATCACCCTGTACGTCCCGTCGCGCGGATCGCCCTCGAAAACGGCAAGGCGGAGGCAAACGCGGGACGCGATGCGCGCGCGGTTGCTCGCGCGTTACATGATACCGTCGCGGGGAATTTGTTTCGTCGCGCCACATTGTTTCGGACAGGAAATCGATACGGGAACTTCGCCCCGGCCGTAGCGCCGCGCGCTATCTACGGTATCTACCTGCGCGACAGAGCGTCTCTCTGCGGAAGCGGGATTCACGCCTGAAACTTTAACCCACCTATCTGCGCGACCTTCTCCAAGTGACACGCCACGTACAAGGTATTCGAGAGAAAAACTTGCGCGATAACGAGATCGCTATCCATTCTGATTTGCTTGATATTTGAGAATTAAGGGAATTCTGAATCGGGTGTTGCTGATAACACGAGACGGATAACAAAATGGTGGCTCTCATTTAATCTTGAGAAACGAATTTTCGGCTAAACCAGGGCGAGTCGGCTTAAAATTCGATAGCGAACTACACTACCGTCGAAAAGTTTCCGGACAAGGTCTATAACTAATTCTTTAACTAGGTCTATAACTAATTTAATAAATAGAGCCTATTCTCTGTAACCTTTAACGACAGTGTCGTCATCGTTATATTGTCGTTGCGCAGCTTTTTTACCATATATTATACTTGCGCAACGATAATATAACGATAACGACACTTGTCGTTAAGAGTTATAAGCCTTGTGTCCACGATCCTGGAAATCGGTCCGAGATCTTGGACGAAAAGAGAATTGACCAATCGCATTTAAACAATTCGGCCAATTGATCAATTCTCTCTCCGTCCGAGATCTCG
>NJRQ01000159.1:185943-230043 GCA_003063805.1 Aphaenogaster ashmeadi | reverse complement strand
AAAAAGACATTTTTTCTGTCACTGACATGTTCTACAATCTAACCAATAGGTTCGGTCAAAAGGATTCATAACGCCATTTTTCGGCACTGGAACCTTTGGAGCCCGATACCTCTGGAACGTTAAATAGGTACACTCTGAGACTGACATATCTGTAATCAGCTTGACGAGACCTTTCGTTTGGTACCTACTTTGTGACCAAAATAGAATGCGAAAAAAATGGGGCCATTTGCCTATGGACACTTGTTCTCACTCTTTGAACTAATTCTTATCATTTTTATATTATTGTAATTTGTATAGTTAATAAATAATTTATTTTCGCCCAATAACGGCGTTGGCTCACATTGGCTTACTTCCATATTATCCTTGATTTTATATCCGAGAGCCTTGTTATCATTAATTTTAGTTATCATTTTTAGTTGAGTAGCCTCCAACCTCCTTAAACTCTTGCGACTTACGACTGCAAACTTTAAAGTCCGAGCTCCTATCTCTCTTACAATTAGCTTGTAGCGAACGCGTACTTCCGTCACAAATGCATAGTCAAATAGACGCAACATTAAGCGAGCATTACCCTAACACGAACAATCTCTCCGAGAATTGTGCAACAAAGTTTATTTCGAGATAAAGTAGCAGAAAAAGTGAAAGGAGAAGGAGCCTGAAACACGAGGAACGAGGAGCTCGCATTAAGGAGGGAAGAGACGACTTTATTGGGTGTCCGTTATCGATTCACGGACACGCTGTATATACAGGTCGATTTGCATAAAAACCTTGCATCGCGATCCCGAGAGATCGCCGCAAGTCGGCGCCGTTAACAATTTAGTGGGCGTTGCTCGCGTCGATGCGCGAGCTCGGCTACCGACGTGTCGTTCTTACTTATTAAATGAGGCCGAACGGCCCGATAACTTCGCCTCGCCACGAGGAGAAGTCAGTCCGCGAAGTAAGAGGCGATCGACCGAGAAAAACCTACGAGCCGGCCAGCGAGCGGCGAGAGAAGGGGGTCCAGGGGTTGGAGGGCACCGAAGGGGGGGACGACGATAAAAGTAACGCGGCTTTTAATTACGGACCGATTTCAGCACCGTCGTCCCGCTGCGCGCTCTTGGAGCGAATATTATTAAAGCGACGCGCGCTCTTCTCCCGGGTGCCGCGTTTATTGTCAAGTATGCGCTTCGGATTATCGTCCCGCGTATCTTCCTTTGCTCCTCTCGTGCCCGACGATCCTCCGCGCCCCGCGCGCGCGCTTCGTCGTCGCGCCCCGTCTCGGCCGGTCGTTAAAAAATTAAGTCGCGCGAGCGCGTCCGGCAAAAACACGCGAACTTCTCGTTTACGATTATTAATAGCCGAAGCGCGCGATCTTCCCGCTCGCGAACCGTGCTCCGCCGCTCGGACGATCTGCGCGTGGCGCGCAGAAGGAAGTTCCGTGATGGATCGAGCCGTACGCGCGATATTTTCACGTACCGAGCGCTAACCGCCCCGGACGTATATCAAAGCGAATTTATGCCGCTTCTCTATTAAAAGGAGGCGTGCGTGGGAGGTTGGCGGAAAGCGCGGGTCCAAGGATCGCAGGATGCAAACGCCGAAGGTCGCGATGAATTTATGGCAATGGTCCCCGGGTTCCGTGAATGCTAAAATCCTTGGTCCTGTCCCTGAGACCCCTAGAGCACGAGTTTAGGGGTCGTTACTTTTCTACCAATTATTCTCGGATTTTAGGGGGCACGTGCTCTTGAACTCGGCGAGCACAAAGGATCCTACTGCTTTTTGTTCGCCGTATCCTCCCATAAGCGACAGATATTACCATGTTTTTGAAATATCCTTGATTTCTTCTATTTTCTAATAAATAATTACCTAATTTTATATATATATCCAATGAAATTTGTTATTTAAAAATCAGCAATAATTATATAACAAGCTAATTTTCCGTCTGATAATCGTGAGACTTTTTGAACGATTTACAGTCGTTATGTTTGCGCACGCACCTAGGTTCGTTCCATCGGAGCGATTTCACAGCGAATCAAATAACAACGAGCAGCGTGTGCATTTTAATGACTCCGCATCTCGGTTGCACTCTGGCATGATCTCGCCCCGGAATCACTGCCACACCACGATCCTCCCCAAATCAGCACCTGCCTAACAGGCGGCCGCCTAAATCCCGCACCGTCATTCTAAGACTCGTCCGTTGACTCGTCCGTTATCTCGAGCCCTCGAAAAGTCGATCGGCTCGCCACTTTGCATTCCGGCGTCGATGAAGAGAGCACCGCCGTCGAAGTCATCGAGCACCACCGCTATCGCTTTCCTATCGAGAATTATACGCCTCCTCCCTCCCCCTCGTTTTTCGAAATTGCTACACGTGGAAACGTCCTCATAAAACTCGCTCAAGATAGACTACCGTGGCACTCTGTCGCCGATAAAATCTCCTAGGAGTCACCAACACTCCGGCGATAACGCCGTCGCTCTTGGCGCTGGGTGTGCCCGCTTGGGATCCCAACTTTGTTGGTTCAGCAACGCTAGCTGGTGCCTAGCGTGCGCATAGCTGATCAGAAATTATCGATAGGCGAAAATCATTCCGGGTGGTCGGGTTATCGCGGAACTAATTTGGGACACGGTGGTTCGACGCGGGTTCTTTATCAGTTCCCTATACCTTCACCTTGCCATTCGAGCCAGCGATGCTTGCTGGTAAACAATCATTCGCCCAAGGATATAAGAATTTAGAAATTTCGAGTTAATTATGCAATTCTGTTTAGCGATGTATATTAAAGGGATAAAAACTGCATTTGAAAAAGTAGTAGTTGATACGCATTATCAATCTTTTTAGACGCGGTAATTTATAAATGTATAAATTTCTGGCTTCAGGTAGCAAGCCCTTTGTGAATACGTCATTCAATAATGGATCCGTACTGAAATTATGTACACTGTTAATTTCCTTGGATCATTTTTAACTATTCTATAGGTCGCCACTGCTCCTACTCAATATGTTGTTAATTTCGACACCTTGTTTTAGTTAACTAACGACAAATGTGGTCGTTTTGACCCACACATGGTTAAATGTTAACCAATGTTTTAGTTAAAGTGACGACATATTGGGTAGGAGCAGTGGCGACCTATAGAATAGTTAAAAATGACCCAAAGGAATTAACAGTGTATATCTAAAAGATACACGAGTATTAGGAATATTTAGCAATTTATGACTCAAAATGATTTAACCAAAGAGATTTATATTTCCCAAGCTATGTATTCGATAAATGTAAAAATTTGCGGATCGATCGATATTCTCTGGTCACTAAAATCACGAGATACAATGCGCCACACTTTAACGTGATACAATAATTAACGTTAGGAATGTAAGCGATCTACAAATCTACAGTGCGACAATACGGTGCAAATAATTCCGGTAAAGGAATGCATTCGAGCTATCGGTCGACGAAGAGGGATCACAGGAGGGTCGGGCATTCCGGGTGCGGAAGTTACTGATTGCGAGAGAACTCGCGCGCGTCTTCGCGTTCTCCATCAACCGATGACACCGGCCGTTGCCGCGCTCGCTCCAGATAAGCACGTACAGCCGCGAAGATCGAGAGGGGCCCCGGCGCGGCGGCGCGAACGACCGGACCCCTCCGCCTCGACGAGGAACGCCGGCAGTCGCCTCCACGTTAGCCGTACACGGATGCGCCGCTCCGGCGGCGTCCGGAGTTAATGAGAGAGCGGCCGTACGGAGCAATACGGCGCATGCACCCGCCCACTTCACGCCGGCGCTGATAGATAGATGCCCCTCCGGCCCTCTTTCTTTCACTCCCTCTTTCTCCCTTTTTCCCGTCCCTTCTCGCGCCGTGTGTTCGGCCTCCTCCTCGCGTACGTGTTCGCGGCACGGCGCGGCGCGGCGCGGCGCGGCGCGGCGCGGCACCGCCGTCAACGTCGTGAAAACATCAGCACGGGCTCAGCCGAGGATCGCGGAACCGCGGTTTCTGCCCGTGCGAAAGCGCGATGGCGGCTGAGAGGCGCCGTTTCGCGGTACAGATTGATGGTTCAGGTCTAGGTAAAGTC
The DNA here is from genome assembly GCA_003063805.1 of Aphaenogaster ashmeadi. Lineage (NCBI taxonomy): Eukaryota > Metazoa > Arthropoda > Insecta > Hymenoptera > Formicidae > Aphaenogaster > Aphaenogaster ashmeadi. The sequence goes on along the minus strand of NJRQ01000159.1, from coordinate 226,014 downwards.
GTTAAGGTCTGCGGCGAAAGTCGGCTCCGAAGTTGTACGGTATTATATACGGTGGGTGTTTGAATGATGGTATTTAAACGCGTTGTATTCACATTTGCGAAGAAACCAGAAACGTGTTAACATACGTTCGATTCTTTCCTATTTATTATTTAAATATTTTGTAGAAAATATCGTTTAGCATTCTAACAAAATACGTTCTATCAAAAAATAGAAAAGTCTGCGTTAAGATTTGCTGGACGTTGTGGAATCTTTGGGAAGAAGCTAATTGGAAACCAGCTCTGAACATGAACGTAGATCAGTCAATATTTTCAACGTTCGACCATCTGTTACACTTTGCACGTTGCATCTAGGGGACATGCATTCGCCAGCGTATCTTGTATATTTCGATCGCTACTCGCAGTTCTCCGCCAGTCGCAGTCTCGGCCCGGTCGTTTGGGCTCGCGGCTCGCTGTGGAAGCCTCGAAAAAAGAAACGGATGGTAACGTAGGAGAAAGAGAGCGATTCTACGTTCTCCCGGTTCCGGAGGGCAAGAGGAGGGCAGGGCATTCATCTATATTAGCTTCGAGAGCGGACGGCCTGTCATTACCGCTGCCGCTCTGGCCCTCTTCCTCCTCTTCCCCTCCTCTCCTCGCGAAGTCTCTCTATCTTTTCCGTCTCGCTCGGCCTACCTCTTCTTCGCAGCTCGCACCTTCCCTCCGTCTTTCTCTCTCTCTTTCTTTCTCTCTTTCTCCTCTACCTCGACACAACTACCAGCATCAACCCCAACAACGCAGACACCTCCGACCGATACCGCCAGTCTCCTTGCTGGCCCATTAGCGGGCCGCATTATCAAAGTGCCAGAGGGAGACGGACGGAGCGAGTCGCGGAGCACGGCGACGGACAAGGATGAAGAAGACTCCGCAGAAGAAGAAGTAGAAGAAGAAAAGGAAGGTGCTGGAGGGGGGAAGATACTGGAGGTGGAGAGGCAGCATCAGTGGCCGTGGCTGCTACGGAGCTAATAACCGCCGTTTAAAACGCAAAAACAAAGGTCTCGCCGTGCATCATCGGGGCTTTAGGCCCCGGCCAGGGGTACCCGCGGGAAGAAGAAAGAGCAAGTGGGACGGAGGGAGGAGGCGGAGCAGGGAGAGAAGGCTCCGACTTGCACACATGCTCGCGCGCGCACACACACATACACACACTTCACGCACCGTGTATCGGCCGGCTATCCGAGGCGTCAGGGTCATTACCGGATCATTACCTACCATACCTACTGTGCGACGACGATGATGGCCCGAGCTTGCGAGCATCACCGACAGATCCCCCCCTCTCGCATACACATACACACACACGCGCGTTTCTACTCACATCTAGAGCTCCGACTTCCCGGGCGTTAACGTCTCGGTACCTTTCTGCGCGGGTTCGCTCGCGTGTGCGTACGCGCGTGTAGGTGTGCGCGCACTCGCGCACTCGCACACTCGCGCACTCGCACGCCCGTTCGACGCGGCGGCGATCGCGCGTCGGCCCGCTCGGCGGCAGCCGGGTAAATTACAGGCTCGACCGTATTTTGTGTTGTCTTGTTGTTTTTCAACGCGCCGAAAGGAAATGAGCGAGCAAACGCGTCACGCCACCCCGAACCTGCTAATTTCTATTCATATTTTATGGCTATTAATTTCTTCGCTGTTACACTCGCTCTCTACCCATTTGCCCCCTTCGCCGCACTTCGCTTCACCTCGCTCTCTACCACCGTTCCTCTATCTCTCCCTATCTCTCTCTTTTTTTATCTTCGACCCTCTCCGGCTCCGTTCTCCTTTTCTGCAATTCTTTTCTTTGCCTCTCCCCAATTCGCGTTGTACCCTTCCTCTCGCCTCCTCCTCCTTCTCCTCCTCTTTAGTGTCTCTTTCTGCCGGCTTCTGCCCCCGCTTCTCTTTCCTTTACACCTTTCTTCCCCTTTTTTTCATCTACCTTCTAATATTCTTCCTTAACAGCATTCCATGTCGAAGGAAGAATCCGCGGGACTTCTTCAGCCCCGCATCTTTTTCTCCCCGTCGGTTTCTTCCTTTGTCGAAGTCTTCACGCGATACGTCGCTCGCAGAGACACCCAGTGCGCCCATGAACCGTTCTCCTCCTTTTTCATGTGTTTCGCTTTCCTCTCTTCGTGTTCCGCCATCACGAAATCTCATCCTGAGCGACGACAGCTCGCTCGCTGTTGGTACTGTGAGCGGAGTTGTTAGCCATAAATCTCTCAATAATTCCAATGTAGCTTCCTCATTTCCTCTCTTTTTTTTCTCTCAATTTAATCGACCTCCTTTTCGTAGACAGCGGCCCGCGAGCTCAAACGATCTCCACACACATTACTAGGAATATTACGAAATTTTTTTGGATTATTAATTATAGACTTTTAACCTGATTGATATTTCCTCGCTTGAAAAAAGTTAATTTTATGGTCGAGAAAATTAAATTTAAATTAATCTTCTTAAACCTTTAGATATATGGGTTTAAAATTGCTACTGAGTCTTGTAATTGAAAAAAATATGTACAAGAAACAGCGCGCTGCTCTTCTTAAATTGCGTTAGAGCACTATCGAAACTTTTAGTCGGATTAGAATGAATATTTATCTATTCGATTCTATTCGAAATATTCTCTCTCGTTCGTCCTGGTTCCCGTTTCTAGAATCATGGTAGTCACCAGAATGGTGAGACATTCCACGAGGGTGCTTGATAGTCCCCGTGGGATGCGTGCGAGAGGAACCGAGATGAGCCAAACCGCAGCATTCGATGAACTACCTTCGGCCATCAGCGGGGTGTAACCTATTATTATCTACCACTTACCTAATGCCCTGTGTCAGCCCCGGGGTAGACGGAGAATAACAGGCTCTCTCCATTCGACGGAATTCCCCGCGCTTTAATATCGCGAGCTATTTCACGTCGCTTGAGCGCGCCGCGCGCGATTTTGGGGAATTTATCGACTAGATGTCAAAAAGATGATCAATTAAGGGAAGCCGTGAGGTATCGAGGTGCACGAAGTATACCGTGCGAGTTAACTTTGTCATCAAATCAAGATCAGATGCCTGATGTGGCAATCTATTTTTACACGTTTAGCATTTTAATTCTAAATATAGTTTTTATTTTAATTTCAAACGTGTTCTCCATTTTAATACACGTTATATTTCCTTGCAACAATGTTGTTACGCTAAACTTTGAGGCCAAGATTTGAAGAGATGTTCAGATGGTTCGCATCGCGCTACCTATGCAGCTACGCCAGAAGTTGAGAATTAAATTTCATCGCACGCACCCGAGTATTCGCTGAAAATCGGGACCTGGTTTTAATTCGAAGCTACCTGCGTAACTAACCGAGGATAATCTTCGTGCGCGATATAATCACCGGTAGCGATTCCCGGCAATTAACATCGGCTCGGCGGCGGTCACCGGCGCGTATAAGTGATTGCATTCTTATGCCGGCCGGGCGTAATTTTATTATTTGCGCGCTTACCGAGCAGGCGTGCAAATATTATGTGCGAATTATCAGCGTAAACGCGTAAACTCGCGGCCGAGACGAGGTGAGAGGCGCGGCCCCGTCTAATTGGATCGCTAATTAAATTACGTCGAGGCTCTATCACGCGATAGAGCGACGCAAAAGGCGAGGAGCAAGGACGGCTTCTCTGCTAGACACCGCCCTGCGCGATGATCAGGGACTCTTAAGGAGGCTCGCGTGAGAAAGAACGGCGGATTTCGTTTCCCGAAAAGGGCCGCTCCGCGATGCCCACGTAGCACCTGACTGGCACCGCGGGCCCTTCGGACGACGATGTCGAGAAAAGGGCCCCGAGAAATTACGGGACATTAAGCCATGCGAGAATGCACCATATTTCCTTGTCAGAGCGGCTTCGGCGAACGAGGAACAGATACGTTCGAAAATTACGGATGCGGCCATTAACCGCTAAAAGCCGTCACGATGCCGTCAGTTTTGCTCCAATTAACCCTCCACGCGGATTAATTTCTTTTTTCTTTCCTCTCCCGATAGGAGAAGCGGACGCAACGCATACGCGATTACGCATAAAAAGCGTCTTACTGCTTGCTACGTCCAGGAAATGTTTTTTCCTCGATTATAGCTGTCGGCTAGCTTATCCAATTCTGACACTAGTGCGATTCTGCGAGCCAATTAAAAATGAGAGGTATCCATCGGGTGTATTATTAATAGATACATAATTCGAAGTCTATATTTTCGAAGGAATAATTCTTCAAATAAAAAATTTTTAATATCCGGTCCTAACTAAATTTTCCTAACAATAATTTTTCAACAGATGGAAAGAGATTCATGTTTGATGATCCATCTGGCGGTCGTTGTAAAATTCAATTATAATGAGAAATAAAGATTTTTACATTTTTCGAGCTAAACATATGTCTAACCCTATACGTTTTTCGAGGAATAATTTGAGATTCGTTTAACGTCCGTCTTGTCATCGAGTTCGCGAAAGAGCAAATTGACTTTCTCTCTCTCTCTCTTTCTCTCTCGAGCGGCTATCACTCTTGTAATAGATTTAATTTGTCCGAACACGAACGCTGTAACTGCGGGGTTGAGAAAAAATTCGAATCGACTGTGCCGGATGTTTTTTTTCTTATTTATAGACTGGTCTCTCTCTTTCTCTCTCTCTCTCTCTCTCTCTCTCTTTCTCTTCTGGACGGCGGCACTCGAAGGGTGTAGCCGCGAGAACGTCATGGACATTTTAATGGGTAACGGCGGTGGCCTCTAATTAGAACGTTTCGACCGTAACCGCGCCATTACGGGGGAAAACGCAGACTCGTCAGATCGATGAGGAATATTTATCGCGGTGTAACAATTACGGGAGCCCCGGCATAGCGCGAATAGTAATAGGCGGCCGGCCCCGGAGGCCGCTCTCTCGCCCGGCGAACGACTGTAATTAGGGCTTTTATTGTCTGTACATAAGGAAGCTTTATGAAAACATTAAGGATATAATTCAAGGCCGGGGAGAGGCGCAGCGCTAGCACACTCCACCGTGAATTGCAGCCTGGGCCCTAATGCACAGGAGACCGCGTTGCTGGCGCGCTGCGTCATTTCCGTTTTGCGTACGCACGCACACGGACGCGCGCGACGGCGTGAGCCCCCTTATGTGCGACGGGGGACTGCCTACCTGTTCCTCTCCGCCGTGTACGAACGGTGTAATTTGATTTCTGGATTTTTCAGCGAGCCCCGTGTGATTAAGCTATTTTCGAGGCTAAGAGAGATAGCGCGCCGCTGGCGAACGGTGGTAGCGCGTAACATCTCTTCCGCGCCTTGGATTTACATCCCCTACCTTCGCTTGTCCGACACCTTCGAAACTTTAGCCTTACTGTTCTGAGCATCGGTAGTTTCTTCTCATTACGGTTATTATTCGTACTTGTGCATCAATGTACAAAGCGTAACTTTCAAACGAACCGTGATATTACGTACACATGCCTGTACATTACGCATAATTTTTTAATACATTTAAGGAGATTCTCGCGCTACTTCTTAGTCAATAAACAGTTTATTCTCTTAAAATTGTGATAAAACGATTAAAATAATAATATAGAAACATTATCAACAGTATTTAATTCGCTAATGTCATTATACATCATTATTATTAATTTTATATGTTAAATATATTAAAAATGACAAAATAAAAGTTATACAACGCTCATTTTATTTAAGTACCAATAGCAGGTAATGAAAAAAATATAAATATAACATTTATTTACTATATTATATCTTTAAAAAATGATAAATTAAATGTAATCTGAATTTAAAATGTATAAATTAACATTTTCCATCATATTTATCATATTTTTAATTATTATATCAAGTGTACATCGCTTTATAGTTCGTGTGAAAAAGAGAAAATGATAGACTTGGTCAGTTTATTAATATAAATTTCTCTCAAACTGTACGGTAAATTTAAATGAAACTTTATCTAGAACAAACTTAAATGTTTACTTTGTAATTATAAACGATTTTTAAGTTTCTATCTTGTATACAAATGTTTCAAATTAAGAGAAAATATCTACAGCTTAAGGTTTTGCATATACTTGTAATGTAAAATTCTATATATTTAAAATCAAATTCAAAACGGTACGGTAAAAGTTAATGAAATTTTTTCTAGATGCTGTTGATATAATTAACTTTCGTATCATATATGTATTATAGGCTTGTCTTATATTTCATCAAACGCGAGAACCTCCTTAAACGCGGCAAGACTGTCGACTGCCTCGAGGAGCCCTGACACTTTCGTACGTTTTAAGACTTCCAAGCTGCGCTCGCGTAATCGCGATCAAGATCCACGTTCGGGATCCGCCTAAATCATCGGCTCGCTCGCCCCGCCCTACCCTCCACCTCGCGATCCTGCTATCCGCGGGATCTCGGATCACGATCGATCCGGGCGGATCGATACACGGGGCAAGTACCCGGGCAAAGTATCCGCGGAACTCGGCTAATAGAGTTCGGGCCCTTGACAGCGATATTTCACGAGAACGAGAAGAGGAATGGCCGCGGACGGACGGACGCGCCGGTGTGTGGTCCGGCACGTCCGAGTGGACGGCGATTAGCCCCAGGCCCCCCTAATCCCCCTCCCTCGCTCCCCCCGTCGCTGGTTTCACCCTCCGGGGCCAGGCTTCTTCCTCTTCCACACAGCTTCTTCCTCTTTCCCGCTCAAAGCTTACTCTTATGCATCCATGTACCATCGCGTGCATACGTGCGTGCGTTCCCCGTGTGTACCCCGTGTATGTTTGTGTGCGTTGTGTGGTGCGAGGGTGTGTGTATGTTGTACGCTCGTGCGCCTCCTCGGGTGTCGTGTTACGTGCTAAGCGGTACGGCCGAACGGTAACCGAGACGCGGACTGCACACCGGACCCATTGTTCCCGGGGCCTCCCTACGTCCCTCCGCCTGCTCCCGCAGCCACCACGTTCCCTTGTCCACCCCCGCTCATGTTCGTCGCGCTCCTCGGACTGGCTCGCGAGCGGGTCTTTCGGCTCGAGTCGATTTGCCCTTCGCCGTCTCGCTTCCTCACCGTCTCTCGATTCGATCGGGTATCAATACTCTACGCGATATAGAATATTGCAGGCACCGGATGTGAATAGCCGCTACCGCTGCATTTTACAGGGAACGCACGGTGATCTTAAGCTAGATCGTTTTTTTTTGCAATAACGTTAGATAAGTTAAGGTACTTTTACACCATGATGTAATTTTTGGTAGTAATAACATCGGTTATTCATTCCAAAAGTATACTATGCTTCATAATATTTTAGCCGCCTAATGTCTTCAGAAAAAATTTTCTAAAATTATTTTGAATTTCCCAACTTCGCCCACATCGAAATGAGACATATACACATACAGAACCTTAATAAAGATATAGAACAGTTAAAGATCTCGCCGGAATCATTGCGATTGAGTCCCTCCTGGCAGACCTCATTTCTCGCAACTCTCTTATTTGTCGTGTACCGGGTCTCGCGCAGTCACGGCGGTTTTGTCTCGCCCTCACACCACGGTTTTACGACTTTTACGAGTCGGAACTCTCGTCGTCGACGTGCCGGCTCGCAACTACCGAATGAAGGCTGACCCTTCTCTCCTTGACTTGGGTGTCGCCCGGCCCGGTGACCCCCGGGGTAACTAGACCCGCGAGAGTCAGCCCCCCGGCTCCGGTCCACGGAGACAGAATCATTACGGGTGTCGGTCTGGGATTGAATTGTATGGTCCCGACGACGTCGGTTAGGCGAAATGATGAAGTGTTTCGTCGCGCCAAATGTTCCACGAACGACAATTATTCGACGTAAAAAGGTTAAGCAACAATTTCTTACGAAAACTGCTAATCTTTCTTCTATTTTCTTTTTGTAATTTTCTACGAGATGATTTTTTGGTTGAAATAATTTTTTTCGTGTTTCTTTTTTTCATATCTTTTTTTTCGTCTGCGAATTGCGAATAGATTTCATGAATTTCTTACGATGATTAAAAGTTTGTATATATGTACACGGAAAGAACGGTTTTGCTGAAGTATCTAAAAATTTAGTCAGATACAGATCAGAAAATAATTATGTGGGACTCTCAAGCATAATGACAATGCTGCAAACGGTTTTGACATCCTAGCAAACAGCTTGAGCGTCCTACATAATTATTTTGGATGGTCCAACATAATTATTTTCTGATCTGTATCTGACTAAATTTTTAGATACTTCAGCAAAACCGTTCTTTCCGTGTATATATTTGTACAAGAGCGCGGATTGAAGACACGGGCTAAAAGTTCCAAGGGTAGGAACAGATACTGTGTTCCGGAACCTTTTTATTATTATGCACGCCCCTAAATTATTTCATGCACGAAATGCTGAGTTATCGAACGCCGGTTATGAGAGGCGTCTTTGAATACCTCGACGGCCGCCGACGATATTCGCGGAACTGGATGATCGATAAGAGGTATCATTCGTGGGCGGCCCGTGCTCAAATTATCCGGCAGGATACTAGTATCAAGTTGTCTCTCAACCACTTGACTTCCGAGAAGCGCGAAGAACCGGCAGCTATCCATCGACGCTGCCTTCGTCTTCGGATTTGAGATCAAACAGACAACGAAACTCAAATCTGGAGGTATATATAAAAAGACATAGAGTGAACATCTTTCCTTGCTGTCTAATAGACGTTGATTTCAACTTTAACAGGAAGAGAACGACACGCTTTTTCTATATCTTCTCTCAATAAAATATTCATTAAGTTAGATTGCTATAAACTGACCTCCTCAAAACAACGTTGGACATGGGAATTGGGTTCATCCTTTTATATCTCTTCTAAAATTGTCAAGATATATTAATGAATTATTCTTTATTCACAACCAATCCCTGATCTTAATATCTAAAAATTACATGATCCGAGAGCAGAAATATAGAAGAGTGCCTCCTTAAGTCTCACCGATTTATACGGGCCGAGGAGAAGACGGTTTAAGAAACGTCATAGCCAGTTGAGAAATCAAACGAGTGTAAAATTCAAGTAACGAAGCGGATTATCGATTTGAGATTTGCTAATCGGACAAAATGAGCATTTCGATCTGCCTAGCGTCAAACCGATTCGACTCGTTCGCTTTAGATAGCGGAAAGAGCCACTGGGACTCCTTCGGGCCACGTCGAGAATCCATCAAGCATTCTGATTCGCTCCTACGGCCTTCGGCTCTGCGCAATCGGTCTTACCTCGCCGGGCTTGAAATCGAAAGCAATTACGAAGCGCCGCCTCGCACCTCGGGATTCGCGCGATATCGTAATGAAGCCTTAATAATTGAGATAGACCGGCCGATAATCGGCATGTCCCTACACGCCGCTCCCGCGCGTAATCACGAAAGTAGGAAGTGACTCGCCGTGATTTCCGCGCGCAATGAGACTTTAGTCGTTAATTATCGTCAGCGTGACGAGAGAGAGATAAAGAGAGAAGGAAAGGGGGGAAAAAAGATATACCGAATGACCCTTTCGCGACGCGTTTTCATCCGTGATCGGCCAATAATCCGCTCGTTAGCGTTTCTGCCGCGATAGTAACGAAGCAACGAAGGCGCGTCCGCGCACAATCGCGCGTAATTAACCCTAATTAAGCCCGTGCCTAACGCACGAAATCATCCATCACGTTTGTTGCTTTGGGGGAGAAAGAGGATCTCGCGATCGTCGTCCCTACCCCCCTCCCGTCCCTGCCCCCCATCTCCTCGCGCGTACGTCTCTCTATGAGAGAAAAGCTCGTCTTAATTACCCGCCATTCTCTCTCTGTCTTGTCTCTCTGTCGACTCCGCGTCCGTGAAGGAATCTCATTGATTTACTCCCTTTTAAGTGCTATTAATGCCGATAACGTCGATCGATTAATCAGCCGACCGGCGAGGGCCGGCCTCTCTCGCCTTAAGAACGGACGATTTTATCTCGCTCTGTCTCTCGCGCGTTCCCGCGGCTTCAGACGATTTATTTGCTCGCCCGGCGCGATCTTTGCCGTTTCGGTCGATCCGCCGCGTGCAGGATCGCGACCTCTCGGTCGCACGATTGCGCCTCGCTCGAACCCTCGTCTAATCCCGGCGCCGCCGCGCCGAGCGCCGATTCCCAAGACGACTTGTGTGCGTATCAGATTTTAAACAAGTCTTTTATCTAACTGTCTGTTCGATTACCCCGTTAATGTTATTAATGACGCGGCGGATGAGGATTTCTCTCTTACTTAATATCCTCGGCGAAATTACGCCTGGCTATTGCACATTCGCAAGTATACTGCGATTTGTAATATATATTTTAAAAAGGGGGACGATAATATTCGAGTCCGACGGCGCACATAATGGGCGCGATTCAATGTACATTACGAGACTCACGTCGTCTATAAAAAAAAAAGTAATCCGAAGTAATCTGAAGAAAATCTGTTCTACTTGCGATGCAAAATAGGGAACCGAAGAAAGGATTAAGAGATTCTGCCCTATACATTTCGAATGCACTTCTCGTCTAGCTATCTATTCCGCACGCTAACGATACCCTCCGTCCCTTGCTATTTCAGAGATCCTATGGAGCTTATGGAACAGCAACTGGTGCGATGCGGCGTACCCCCGGTAAGGATCTACGAGCATCTCGCTATGTCGTCGCCGGTCGTGGTGGCCGCGGCCGCGGCTGCGACGCTGAGCGCTCAGCAACAGCAGCAACAGCAGCAGCAACACCATCAGTCGTCCGCGCAGCAACAGCAACAGCACGAGAACGGCGGACACACGTTGCCACCCTGGATGTCGCCACAGTCGCTCTTGTACGGCGCCAGCAGGGGTGCAGCCGGCTCGCCATCGCCCTACTCCACCGCCGTCGTCGCAGCCACCCCCGGCTTCCCGTATCCGACGACGCTGCCGTGGCCCTGGCAACCACCACCCCCCGTCGCGATGATCTCGCGACGGTCCTCGCCCCCCACCGCGACCAGCCTGAGGTACGTGCCCTATCCACCGACGGCCAGCACACCCCCGCCGCTGCGGGCACGCCCGTCCACCCCCAATTAGCGATCCCCGCCGGCGCTGGCGACTCGGCGACCGTGGCATCATCGTTCCTCCTCCCTCTCTCTGTGATCGTGGAACCGACATCGGAACTGTGTGTGGAACCGGAATTGTCCCGACACGTTTTTATCTCGTCAGGGGCGTGATGGCGCGTGTACACGCGTTTTATCGTCGTCGAATCGGATCGCGGCGATATGGAAGTAAGTGACATTCCCGTTGCACTTCGGATTGTTATAGCAGTGAATGAATATGGAATCGGATTGTAAAATAATCGATGACCGAATTTTATTTGCAGCCGCATAGAACGCAAAATACACTGAAAGAAAGGCTTGGTTATATAAAAATCCAGGCTTGGTTAATGTTACCAAGCACCTTGGTGAAATAGTTTCAACTAAACGTATAATAAGCATTACATAATTTAGTTGGCTCAACTAAACAAAATTTGCTCTTTTATAATTATTACAAATGTTTATAATTATTACAAAATGTTTTGTTATTATTATTATAATCGGTAATAATAATCAAATACTTCGAAAAAAGTATTACTAAATGCATCTTACAAGTTTACCAAGAATTTTTTTTTCAGTGTAGAATAATATTGAATTGTGCAATTGATTGACCATTATACATTACGAATGTAGCTTTATACATTGTTACATGCTCTTTTGAGTTTTTATTATTATTCTCCAAATTAATTAGCTGGAAAATTGTGCTTATTTACTATCTTGAAGAAACTATTTTTCAAATATTTCTATTCCCTCTGAAAGATATAAATCATGTTAGTTCAAATTATTTCATAACGATAACATACATCCGTGACGGATTTATCATTAAACTAATGATAAATGATTTCAAGGTTCACTTTTTAATCTTTCAAAAAGTTCTGTTAATTATTTCATAATATAATTATTATGTATTAAATGAAATAAAATTCATGTATATTTATTTTTGAAACCTGACGTTTGGCATAAATATATCTTTTTCGTTAATTAATAATTTTTAGAATTATTATCATGTTATAGTATATTATTATAATTTTATTATGTTGTATTTATTAATAATATATTAATAATTTCGTTAATAATAAACGAATGGATATTATTTATGCGTTTTTAGAGCACACTTTTTTGGAGAGGAGCCCAGGAGTAGCTTAGCTTCAAGCTCATGATTTTTTAGTGCCCACATTCTTTGTGATGTCGCTTAGTTCCATATCGCGTGCCATACATGGGAGCATTGGAGAACGATACGTCGCAGTGCATCGCTTGCGAGCTAAGCGTGTCCGGGGTTCTTAACGTTCATGTTTCCCCGTTTAACACCCAGGTGCATCCAAAGAACTATCCTTAGCGCCCAGCGTGTTAATCGTGGATCGTGTGTGTGTAACGCGTAGATATTTATATATACTATATAAATGTAATTCTGTGTATACATGTCGTTCCATTAATATTATGCGCGGGGCGGACACATCGGCGGCGACAACAACGCGGACTGCTCGAAGTATCCGAATATGCGGAACCATACATTCCAAAAATTATAAAACTGGATATACGAGAATTTGCCTATTCGTCCATCTCAAATATCTAAAGATCCGAAAAGATATGTATATCGGGATGTTTGAGTCCTTAAGAAGCGCGACAGAATTATACACTGAGATAAAAAATCTAGGGAGATGAACGGGAGCCGAGCATTCGGATACTCGAGGATGCGAGAATCGAATTTATTCACATGTTATCGGTGTTACCATAAATCTCGACGTCTCGCTGTAAACGGTTTGGCGGCAGGACGTGTCTCGCCCCGTGTCCGCGTAATATCTCATCGTAAAGATTTGCGAGTATCAGAGAGGATCGCGGGGCACGCGGATCTTTGTATTCTGATTTTCGATCTCGATTTGTAAATAATAATTCCGCGCTCATTAGAACGGGCAAGTATATTTGTTGTAACGTGACGATTGCATGTGTATGGGTGTATGATGGATGTGTAAATGCGAGCGAGAAGACGTACGTGAAAGAGAGAACGATTCGGCGTAACTGTATTATATACCGCGATAGTATTAACGCGCGTCTTGCCACAGGACGGTGCAATTTGTACATAAAGGAACCTCTTATGATAGCGAGTAGTTCTCAGCGCCGTATTTCCTCGATGTAGCACGACGAAAATAAATGAATTTTCATTAAACGGCTCCGATCACTCAATCGCCTGTACTTTTTGCGTTTCTTATCGATCTACTTTTCCCTATTATTTATATTCTTTGTATTTTCTCGTTTACAAATAAATTATTTATCGTTATTGAGAAACGTCCAATTGAGATTATACACTTTCTTTTGACTCAAACCCTGATGAACATTATCCTTATTGTTATGAAAATTCGATATAAAGAATTATTATTATAATAATAAATTATTATTATAATTAAGTATTATTATAATAAAGTTATTATATTATAATAAAGTTCACTAGAATTAATTACTAATTACGTATTAAATTGATGTGACAGATTTTACGAACTTATTTAACGGGACACTCGTTATATCGTATAAGGAAAATTAGTGGTAGCATAATTATCTTTTTGTTATTCGAGTTCCCGCACCGCAAGAGGACACGTAGAGTTCTATCATCTCAATATCGTCTTTTATACGATCGAGGGCACGCGAGATTTTATACTTTTTGCATTCGTTTCGCGAACGACTCGAGAGTAGAACCGCGCGTCTCTGCCGTCATCCACCCTTTCCCACCCTCGCCGCGCCACCCAAGCTTCATCGCACCTTCAACTGCCGTGTAATTCTGTTATACCTATCTGAAATTAAATAAATTCATTTCACGGCCTGTCAGCGAGCAATTATTCTCAGATGCGGCCGCTTTAAGGGCTCGGTTCGTTCCATGACTAACACCTTTTCTCGCTCTCTCCTTCTCTCTCTTTCTTTCTGTCATTCGAACCCTCGGTTCAGCATCGGGAGCATGTCGCTATCGCCGTATCGTATTGTATAGTCCTCTTCGTCGTAGCGACGGTTGCTTCACGTGGCGTCGTTGGATCGCTGCACCGCAACTGTTTCGCGCGATCGAGCGCAGCCGCGGCGACACGAGACGCCCTTTAACCCTCGTTCGAACGCGAAGCGTAATACGAAGCGTTAAACTAGATGCCAATAACGAAAACGCACATTGTTTCATAATGTATACGATCACACTTTCGGTCAGGTAACTCAATTAGAAAAAGAAAACAATGCATCAGATTAATTGAATAATAAGCGACAATGAAGTGCGTTATATAATATTTTCCACTCTGTACCAGCGCTATATTATATTTTCTTGCATAAACAAGTTATGTGGAATACTTAAAATATTATTAAAAATATCAAGCTTCAATGGCTAAAGATTAGAATAAATGTATCGTTAAAAGGATTTCAAAGCCGTTTAAATTCCTGTGAAGATAATGATCTCGGCATATCTTTCTTGGAACTTGATAAACAGGTAAATCTAAAGATCCTCGCCAAACATGAAAAATACCTTAATAATATTTTTTTTATTCGCAAAAACAAGAACACCAAGGTTGAACATCTAAATTGCACGTAGGACGTTCACCAATTACTTCGAAGACATTTAGCGAGTACTCGAGAGAGTCTTTTAAGGACCCGTTGAGGCAGTGACGAAGGACGCGGCGGCCAGGTAGAAGGAATCCACGGTCGGAAGAAACGCGAAAGGAGCAAAGGACGGCGGAGAAGAAGAAGAAGAAGAAGACAACGGAGGTTTCACCGGGGCGCGAAAGCGATCGTGTGTTACGTCGTGATGGGTGGAGCGAGGTGAGAGAAACAGAGAGGCGGCTCCCGAGCTTGTAATTATGTTGATACGAATGATCTGCGGCTCGCCGCAGACCGACGAAGAGCAACAGAAGAAGAGGAGGAAAAGAAGACGATGAAGAAAAAAAAGAACACGAGCAGGAGGAGAAGAAAGAAAAGGAGAAGAGAGGGTGAAGCCTCTAGCGATACTCACCGGCTGCTCTATACATACCCCCCCATATTTTTCTTCTCTCTCTCTCTCTCTCTCTCTCTCTCTCTCTCTCTCTCTCTCTCTCTCGCATCGATACTTTCCTCCCCTTGTTTTCTTCTCACTTCCTCCCTCTTTCCTTGACACCGCGTATAACATTCTCTCGGTGCATCTACCCGCACGCATTGCTCATCCCCACGCGACGTGAAGAGAAAGAAAGAGAGAGAGAAAAAGAGAGGACAGGGCTTTAGGACCGTGGCGAAACCAGTTTAAGTGGTTAAGTGTAGATGTAATTGATTTCCATTTTACGAGGTTCTCTCGGGGAAGACGCTCCTCCACCCGCTGCGCTGCATCCACTCCCACCCCCGAGCAGTTGCAGCCTGTCCTGCATCCGCGCGTCTCTCCCTCCCTCGCTCTCCTTCTCCCTTTCTCTAGCGTTTCGCATCTTCCACCTCACGCTCTGTCTCTTCCCCTCGACGACTATATTTTTGTTTTCCTCTTTCTCGCGCCAGCCGCACACGCGTGCGACGCATACGCGCGCAACATCGAACGCATAAATACGCATTATAATGTATCGGCGGGTGCCCCTCGACGAGAGAGCGGCCTTGCCGGGCATAATCGTTTTCTCACGCCTCGTTCCGCGATGATTTCGGCGGGAAGGATGGCGGTGAGGTATTAACCCTTGCCCACCTCGTCGTACTTCGCGCGGGAGAGACGCGTTTTCATCCTCCCGCGTTGCAAGTGCGGAAGGGTTAATCGTCGAGATTGCCGGTGATTAACCGCGATAAAATCGCGATGAAGTACGATACGGCACGAAACCGACGATAAAATTAACAGCCATTTCCTATTTGTGCTGATAGAAATTTTATAAATTGTGAGAAATATTTATATGTACAGACAGATCCTTAAATGCTACACGGAGAGAATTTTTCGTTATATTTTGCCGCAAAATTCACTACAAATTTTACTATGTTTGGTAATAAGATTGGAACAACTTGGCAATCTGTCAAATATTATTGGTAACGAAAGGAATTTCTGAAATATGGAAAAAAACATTTTATAAACAACATAATAAAAATTACCAAGCAGATTGTAACACCCGACACGAAAAAAACCGAGAATCATCGGACTTAGCCAATAAATTACCATGCTGCATGGTAAAATTATCATGAGCGACTAAGTCAGATTAAAAATATTATGCTGTATTGTAAAATTTATAATAAGATATTTTACATGTTTAGCACTACTTGGCATCTATTCAATTTAAAACAATAAAGAATCATAAGATTTGAACATATTTTAAAATTATGGAAATTTTACTATGTATTTTAGTAAAATTAATCAAATATATTTTATATTTTATTGTGGTAGATATTAATATTTTTTACTGTGGTAGATATTAATCAGAGAAAATTGCATAAAAATCTTCGAAATACCATGTTGTCCCATGACTACCATGAATTTCAGGGTAAATTTTAAGAGAAAATTCTCTCCGTGTAGAAACTATAGACTTTGACACTTACAGCACTTAATCACTCATATTTTTTATATAACAAAATATAAGATAGGATAATCTTTTGTTAGATAGGAATTAAGAAAAGAAAGTCGATACAAGAGCTAGGATCATATCTTAACAGGAAATAAACGCATACGCGTTGACGCAGGAAAGATTAGAAGCCATCGGGATTGATCGATGAACATTGAAAGTGCTTAGGTTCGTAATGAAGGCTCGATGGAGCGGCATGCAATTACGAGCGCAGTGATAAAAGTTGGTAACGAATTAGCGGTTTGTAAAAACGGCTCTCGCCGCTTCTGACAGCTCCGAGGCGGAGAAAGTACGATGGGGGCGAGTTCTTACGAGCTGCTCGTTTCGCGTCGCTACAAGTTGTTCTTCGGGGGCGAACGAATTTACGATCGATACCTTAATTGCAATCGAACGAGCTATTTCGAGGGCCGGCAAAGGTTAATGCACCATTAAGAAGCGCGTTACGGAAGGCGGTGTCCACGCTCGTTGTCTTCGAATTCTTTCCTCCTCCGATGATCGTCCGATTTTTTTGGATTAAATTCCGGTACTTGCCATTTCCGGTGGTCGAACGAAATTATGATTTTGATGAACATTTGCAGCCAGAAAGAGAGAAGAAAGTCGAGCCGTCCTCTAAATAAGCGTTTCTTCATCTCGCGTTTTATCTTATTTATTCGTTCCAACTTCGGCAACATTTCAGCTCGCTCATGAGACTAGCAAACGACTCTTTTGTTGGACGTAAAATAACTCTGTAACTGCGCCAGTGTCGGCATGGACCGGACAGGGAAAGCAGAAAATTCAAGGAGAGCGTCATAAGAAAACGATGCAGCGTGCGTAGAAGGGGAGGAGGGAGAAAAGACGACGAGAAAAGAGGACGGGAAGAAAGTCGCGAAGAAGTGAGAGAAAGAGGATGAGAGAGAAAGAGAGGAATAGAGAGAAGCACTCGGCGCAGAATATGTAAATTAGGAACTCCGTGTGAATGCGGAGATTTATGGCGGCCCGTACACATTTCTGGGCGCAATAAATATCAGTAAGTAGCGACGCGCGGGACCGCGTCCGAATCGGGTCCTCCGCGCTCCTCTTCTTTCTCTTTCTCCCTCTGTAAGTATATACATATCGTCACTAATACCAACGTCCCACTAATGCCGCCACCAACCGCGGTTCACCCGCGTGGTGCACAAGATCGCCGGAGAAATGTCGGAAAAAATGATTATGGCTGATGACGAGATCGGCGAAGACGAAGATGAAGAATTCGAGTTCCTAAATTATATTTAAACCGGTTACAAAGATTATATATATCTCCCTGATATAATTCAAGGCACAAAAATAACATTTATGTTGGATCCAAAGATAAAGAAAGACAGCGCACAGTAAAATTTAGTTCGAGTACACTCTCAAATTTTGTGGAGAACGATTTTATACCCAATGAAATTTCATCAGTCGAAACTTTAACTGCCTTAATTTTAAATATTACAAGTCAATCTACTTTTAACTAGGGAATATATGAGACGTACAAAAAATATAATCTTTGTAACGAGTCAGTAATTAAAGAATAGCTATTATTCCTGGCATTTCTTAGTTCTGAAAGTGACTTTGATAATAACCGCCTCAATCCAAGAACTCTACACGGAGAAAATTTTATATTAAAAATTACTATGTATGGCAGTAGCCGTGGACCATTGCTGGAATAAAAAAAATTTTTACTATGTTTTCACTTAATGAGTTTAATAATTATTAATATAACATAGTAAAAATTTTTATAACTCCAGCAATGGTCCACGGCTACTGCCATACATAGTAATTTTTAATATAAAATTTTCTCCGTGTAGTTTCACACATCGTCGCAATCACTGTTGGTGGAACAAACGTAAAGAATAAGACGAAAGCACGCAGGACTCCAGCGGAATGGGACACGAAAACGGAACGGTAGGACCCGAGAAAGAGAGCCGCCGGAGACTCCGTGGGTGGCTGCCGAGAGATCTCCCTTTCCTTTTCCCTTCCTTCCTTTCGCACGCACGCACGTACGCATGGACGCACACGCTCGCGGAGTCGACGACGTTTCTCTTAACGCATCCTGCTACTTCGGTAGGTGATGCCCCTGCATCTCGATATCCCCGGTCGCTCTTTTTGCTCGAACGCGAGCCGAATGCAGCTGCGGCAGGAACCGTGCAAACAATCGCAAACCGTGAAACGAACGCGTCGATACGATTCTAGAACGAAAAATGCAAAGCTACATATTTTTAACTCTATTCCATTCATTTTTGGATGACGAAATAGAATAACGCGGCAAAACGAATTTTTATATTATTTATTATATTATTTTTATATTATTTATTAGTTTTATGAGATCTGACTGTCTAAATACCTCATCGCGCGTTCTATTCATTAGTTTTTGTAATAATTTACATCCTAAACACATTGCGAGAGTATTCCCTATAATTTTCAGACGTACAATGTTATAGAATTTTGATTGCAGCGCAAATTTAGAGTTGCGCAATCAACATATCTATAATATATATATATATATATATATATATATATATATATGATTGCATAATATAATAATATAAAAATTCGTTTTGTGCCGTATTATTCTATTTCATCATTCAAAAATGAGCGGAATATAGAATTACGGCCTAAAAATGCGCAGCTTTGCATTTTTCATCCCTATATATATTTATATGAGCCAGCAACGTTTCAGGAAGACTTTATTGCTTTTGTATTATTATACGTTTTACGAGCCACGATACTGAATTTATTCTCATCGCCATCGTCAGGTGGTTACGACGCGTTCTTTCGCGCTATAAAAGTAACCGTGAAACGCGATCAATTACAATCTGGTCATGCTCTAGCCGCAGAAACTCATCGTCGACCGCGATTACGCGAAATCGATACAAATTCGCGCGCTGTTTTGTCTATGGGATTTCCCTAAAAAAAATATTACTACATTTCCAAAGTAATTTCAATTTAATCAACGCTTTGGAGAAAACGGATATTTTTAATTTTATATAAAACTGTTGAAGGAAGAAAGAGAGACAGAGAGAGAAAATGGGAGAGAGATTGATCCAGCAGAGTTTGCTAGCCAGTCGACGGATTATTAATTAGCTCGTTTAAGAGATTATACCGCCCGAACGGCAACTTCGGAGGACCGATGGAAGATGAAGAAGAGAGAATAACGAGAGCGACGATTAACCTCGTCGTCAGCTGGGTCGTTCTTCGCACCTGCTCATACGGAGAAGAATTAACTGTCCTCGAAGCCAGCCGACTATGATAATCGGACGAGCTATGACCTAGCTACGTTTAAGGCGAGGCGATTGCATAAATAACCTTTTATCGTAGATCAAATTTTCCGGGTCGATTAATACGGTCGAACGATATTATTCATCATGGAAAATTAATTTTCAGAAAAAGCGTTATGATCACAATAATTTTCGTTAACAGCTGCAGGAAAAATAATAGATCGTGTATCTTAACTTCTTGCTACTTGAAAAATCGATGCAAGCGCTTGCATGCATTATAAATGCATTTGAACGGACAAACGAGAGCATATCCCTTTTGCATATCCATATTACATTAAATATATTTTATATCATGCAAAGATTCTTTTTTTGCCCTCATTTAATCCTATACTTCCTAATGCCCTGTGTTTGTAGTGAATTTATATTTGTGTACCTCAGAGGATCGTAATTCGATCGTAAAGGATCGTATGTCCACTTTTTGTCAAAATTCAGTTAATACTTTTTTCAATATACCAGGAGCTTAAACTTTAATATAGTAAAAGATGTTATGTCTATCACACGACTAGTTTCTAAAATACAACACTTAGAAAAAGTTGTACTGAAAATTTTTATATAGGTAAAAAGTAGTATTAGTAGTAGCAGTAGTAGTAGTATTACTTATTAGTAGTATTAGTAGTAGTCAGTTACATTGCTTTAATAAATATTCAAAAAACTAAATTGCTACATTTATTTTATATCTAAACAAATACACTCTTTCCCTATTTAAAACTTTAAACCCTGTTTTTTCTCTAAATTTATAATAATGAATCGATTCTCTTTACCTCTAAAGTACAGATTTGTAAATTAACAATCGTAATTTTTTATGGATGCGCAAAGAATATTCTCTTTACGAATTTTGATGAAGATTTCTATTTTCGTATAGAGATACGAAGAATAATTGGACGTCTGTTCGCGCCAGTTGCTGAAAGACAGAGTGCTAAGTAGACGCACTAAAATATACGTTAATGGTCAATTACGGATACTCCATCTAGATTTGCATTAGTTATATAGTTAGCGGTAAGAATGTCTCTCTCTTCGGCGACCATCTGTCAGGATCAACGAGTCGTTGTTGCAAACCGTGTCGTAAATGCAGATTTTCTATGATGCAACTATGTGACAATAATGCGCTTAGCGCGGCCAGATTTATGGCCGCTTATGGGATTTAAACTCAACAGATCCGAGCGGTTTCAAACGCGCTCGCGTATCCCTCTCTTCTGTTCGATACTTCTCCGGCAAATTCGCACATTTATGCTCGGTATGGATATGCATAATTGCGCATTCCGATAATAAATAACGATAATTAGTAGCGCTTGATTTCAATCGAGATAAATTAGAATCCAATCGGGGATTTAAAATTTAAAATGTGTAAACATAATTTTCATGCGTCATATCACAAATTAATTTCAAGATTTGTATTTGATTTTTAAATTATTATTTTTAATATAACTAAATTATAAAATTGTTATAAAATTCGCAATTATATAGGAACCTAAGAAAGTTTGACGCAGTTAAAAAGATCTTCTGGGTGATCTTCTGGCACTTGACAAACTACGGTTTTTTAAAAATCATTTCGACACGAACGTTAGGTCACGTTTTTTTGTAGAAACAAAAAATTAGAAATTGGCAAAAAATAAGACGTACTGTTACAGATATGTAGCGGTATAAAAAACGGAAAATTTTTTAAAACTTTACCCGGAAGTGCCTTCGGTTTCTATGTGCTGCATAGCGTAAAAAGTTAAGTCCTTTAAAAAGGTTGGATGGTGTGCAAATTCTTACGAACGCGGCTAATTCGTTGCCTCGAACAATCCGTGCGATCCTCAAAAAATCTTTGCGGTAGGCGATGTTAAAAGATGCGGAAAAAAAGCGAAAAAACCGACCGCCTCGTAAAGAAATGTCTACTATCGTGATCGGAGTCGACGAGCATAGGGGTGACGAGGGTGGTTAGGGGTTTATTATTTACAGCAGCCCGTGAGTCGTGTCACAATAGCATTGCGGGTTTCCTCTTGAAAGTCCGACAATGTGTGCAGGATTTACGACGGTAACTTTCAACAGAACCGTCAATGGGCCCACACACCCCCGCCTACGCGCCGTTTTACCCACGGCGTGAGAATGCGCACACAAATATTTTCACCATAAATCCCGCTTTTTATCTGCCTGGTCGGGGTCTTATTTACAATCTCTGACCTAATCCGTCCCCACAAGCAACGAAAATCCTAATCACGTCATGAATACTTCTCTACCTGCCTCTTTGCCACGATTCTCTACCTCAACCAGTTCGTCAGCCATTCTCTTCATATTAATTTTTGTTTCCTATCATCTTTTGCTTTCCGGAAATCAATGAAAACATCGCGAGTAAATTGAAATCTTGGCAAACAGTATGTTTACTATGTAATAACAATAATTATGAATTTTGTAAAAACATTCTGATACAGTTGCTTATTAAGTTTGCGGTAATGAACAATTAAATTGCATACCGATGATGTAAGTAGTGTAATATGTTATAATTATTAGCTTTGTGAATTACAAGGAGTAGATTTATAAAGTCCTCTATGTTTATAAAATAAGTTTGAGATAAGACAGAATCATGAAACCGGTTTCAAAATGTGATAACTTTATTTTTCGTCAAATTTACACATTTATTGTTCGGCATAATCGACGTTTAGTGCAACATATTTTTCTTAACCTAACCCATTTTTTTATCCGGTCCTTAAAGACATTTTCTGGTCCTTAAAGACATTTATTACCCTTAATCCAATCATGCGCGGCAACTTCCGTAGGTACTCAACGGAGAAAGTTGACCTTTCAATACCTCTTTTAACACTTTCGCAGCCGCTGACTAATTTTACATCATTGTATATTTATAGGGACGCAGATGACTTTACGATTCGTATTTATGGTTACAACAGTTGTCTAACAATAAATTGATTTCAAGTTTCTCTTAAAATGAGAATTTAACGAAATTTAAAAAAAGAGATAAAATTAAAAAAAGAGAGATATATAAAAGAAATATTAAATTTTATTTTTATGTGAAAGTATTTCACTATTTCTTTAAAAAATATATTTAATAAATTTTAAAAGTTTTTAAAATTTTAATATTCCCATATTTATAAATTTGAAATTTTTTCTATTTAGATTTGTTACGTGAAAATCTCTTTAAATTTTAAACAACAAATGGTTACAAGCATGATATTATAAAACAATTTTTTCATTTTTATTCTCATTTTAATGCCAGAACCAGCTATGGATTTTTATAAATTGCACGTGGTTCCCAGCTTTAAGTCGCGCGCTAAAATCGCTGGCTGCGAAAGTGATAACTTTGGAAATAACCGGAAGTTCGAGGTTAGCAAATTTAAGCTTTACGGAGGGTGCGGAACAATCGTAAATTTCAGGTCCGTAACCATTTTCGTCGTTTCTCGATTGCAATGCGAGAAACGACGGAAACGATTAGGATTCTGAAATTTATGATTGTTCTGCACCCTCTGTATTACTCCCACTTGTATTATTGTTATCGTTATAAATAGCTCTTTCAAAAGCCTGCAAATTGCAATAGACACGCAATCCCCCAGTGTTAAAAATTTTATTACCAATTGTCGCTTTGTACGTAATGCAGAAGAAGAGTTTGTGGTTAAACACGACTGTTAAATAACGACACGACACAGCAAACTGAAACTTTGAACGTGTAGACTAGAAACACTCGAAGTAATCGCGAGAGAGAGAGAGAGAATGCCGGTTATAATATATTTTTATTCTTACTCGTAAAACGTTAGAGATCTTATCCACCTTTGTATAATAAAATAGAATAGTACACTGAGAAAAATTTTTTCAAATGAAAAAAGTACATTTTCTTAAAACCATATCTTTTGATACAAGTATTTGTTTGTTCTAATTAAGAGTAAAAATATTTAATTTTAAGTAAATACATATGTTACCTTAAATATATTATCTTGTACTTTTACATTTTTTACATTTCAATAAATATTTTATAAATAATCTAATAATATTATTAAACTTAACTAAATTGTTTTCTAATATTAAAAAATCTGATTATCTTGAATATAAAAATGATCTAATATTTTCTAGAACAAAAAGAAAAGAAATATTTAATTAAAAACTATAAATGTTATAAATATTTCAATCAAGAAATTTTAAGACTTGAATACAATAGATAAGCAATTAGGACCCAACGAGTAAATAATTTTTTTGTGTTAAATAAGATTTTTTTGTATCAAGATATTCTTTCTCTAAGTGTAGAATAAATTCTTTTATTAGGGACAACGGAACGCAAGTGAAGTCAAGTAGCGGAGGACTATTTGGCGCTCGATAAATTTGTCTCACAACAATATGGAGCTTAGCGGGCTAATCACGACGGATATCTCTTTCGTGAAGATAATCAGTGCTGTTCCCTTCGCGGACGATCCAGCGAACGACGACGCTTAACCACCGGCATCGTGGTGGTGGCGATGGTGGTGGTCGAATAATTCGGAGCGGTCGTTAGTATTTGCGATTAGTTCGCTCCGGCGAACCGGAAGGGGCGATTCTCTTCTCCGTGGGATTTCGCGCCTAATCTCGGTCGGATCGGCGAAGGCAAAGGCTCGTCGGGTCCCCGGCCAGGATCGCGGAGGTTGCGCAACGTAATTTAGATCGATGATTTAGATTCGCGTCCACGATCGATATCTTTTCGCGGCTCTCCTTCGCGCGGCGCTCTCTTCCGTCATTCGGTGGGAAAGATATCGGCGAGATGCCGACGCAGATGCACAATGCATCTTTTCTTTTGTCGGACCTGCTCTTCTGTTCCTTGCGCTTAAGAGGTCTCTGTAAAACACACATGCTGTGCAAACAAAGCGAGCTATTGTTGTCTATGTCTATACAAATTTCTCGTCAGATTTCTATGGTAGAACAAAAATGTTCAATAGATTATTCGGTACTATTATCATTAATCTTTTTTGTCACCTTTTAAGTTAATGTCAACTTGAATGACAATGCCGACAATTTTTCCAACTTATTTTCCAAGAAGGCATTCACTAATTTTATTTCTTTTTAAGACTGCAACAATACGTTTCACAACTACAGCAATACGATGACAGAAAGTTAAAGTGATATATGTTCTCAGCAATTTACATTCGACCCTTTCTTTTGATTCTTTCTTAACTAAAAAATAGCAAATAGATATTTGTCTGTGATAATTACTTCAGTATAATAATTACGCCGACATTATTACCTGTGCACATTAATGTATCGGAAGAAGCGAGAGAAAAATCGTCTCAAAAGAAAAAGAGAGGGAGAGAGCAAGGTGAGAGAAACACATTGTTGTGACCCTACGAGATCCTCGACACAATTGTTAGGACGATTCATTGAGTCTCCTGTTGACTCTTAACTATGCCAAGAGAAAAATACCTCGACGATTCGACATGGGCCACTGGATGTTCCTCCTGAACCTTTGCGATCAAACTCAGCACGTGACAAAAATACCTCTAAATTGTCCTGCTGCCCGGAGCGACGAGGTTTTAGAATTTTTGCATGCATGGCTCACATATGCGACTCTCTTGACTTTTTGTACTTATGCTGAGAATAAAAACGATAATAAGTTAAATTATACCGATATAGGAATAATGCACAAATAAATAGAAATAAGCTTTATTCGGTCGGAGATCTTTGTGCCTAATAATTTACTCGTGAATTTATATTCTCCATTTTCCAGCTTCGCATCGATTACTTGTCGGTCTTTAATTTAATTTGTAATATTACAATTCCAGTTTCAGCTTAAAACTGCGTTTCAAGACAAATAATCGCGCAGTTTGCAGTGCTGGAAAATATATAGTTGATTCACGCAAAAATTATTAGGCACAAAGATCCAACCCTGACCAAATAAAGCTTATATTTTTACACTGAAGAGGACTCAAATCGGAGTCGAAACGTTTGTAATTTGTAATTTCAATTTTGTACATCTAATAAAGGAAACACATTATTAGCCCCAACAGCGGCTTTGGTTCTTTTTGGCTTTTTATTCTAATTTTTTGATTGTATATCTGTGAGCCTAATACCAGTTAGTAGTATTTTCAAATAAAGTTTATTTCTACTTATTTAAAAAGAAAGCATTTGTAAAAATAAAAATTGGCGAAAACAAAAATTTAAATAAGACCAAACAAAGCACCAGCTTATTAGTACAGATGTCTGTACAGTGATAATAATAATACAATATGGAAATAATGAAATGTTTCCAACTTCAATTTTTATTCAAATACTTTTCAGCTAAAGTACAAATGTTGACTGACAAATGTAAAATAGAAATATCTCTGGCAACTATAAATAAAGATGTTAATGTTGACCTAATTACGCACGTAATATCTTTTTTGTGCCCGTGGATAATTTGTGTCACATAAAAAAAGAAATAAAAATATATTAAGTTCTAAATACATGCATATGAGAATCTCGAATTTTCTGAAATTCGAATCTAAAATTTTCAACAAGTTTTGGTCCTTGGGTGTTTCTCAGTGGGGTTTCTCGTGTGTCCACGCGACACATGGAGAGCATCGTAGTCGCATTTATCACGTCGATTTTGTGACGATACCTAAACTTCGACAGTATGCTAAAGTCTATCCCTGACCTTCTTGAATTCATTCAAACCTCCGCGTCATTCTATTATGAAAATAAAAGCACAGATATTCCCATTCACGAACCGTTAAATCGGCTTAAATGGGCTAGGGAGAATTTTCTCCTAGGATGCATATATTGTTGTTGACGATCAGTTGGCAAGATTTCTATTTGAAACTTTACACGCTGAAAATAAGATTAAATCGGAAGACACAGAATAAATCGGACACAGTAGTATTTTATCAATAAAACAATGTCTGGGCATTTTAGTTTTATATCTCTACGGTTGAAGCAGTTAGGATATGATTATTTTTTTAATGCGGGGATGCAGGGGGAGGGGCGAAGCCGATTCATTCAACCTGTGTCCGATTTATTCTGTGCGCAACTGGGCTTCACTCGTTTTTCATGGCTAACTTTACAAACATCTTCATCTTTTGGCAAGAACCATGGGAAGCATCTTACCTCTTCATAAGCAAGCGGAAGAAATATTATTTTTAATACGAATTTTTTCATAATTGATGAAGTTTAATAGAAAAGCACACAATCTAAACCCAAAAGATAGGGAGAAAATTTTACTTTCAGCTGATGTTTTTCATTGTTACCTTTTAGTTGGAATTGGAATTTATTTGTCAAAATGTTAAATATTTCATTGATAAGATTTTAAATTAAATTTCTGACAAAACAAAATTGATTTGAAATTAATTCATAAAAATTTATATATTTGCATTTTCGGAGCTTTTAATTAAATAATACCACATCTAATATTAAAAAAATATAATTCTAGAAAGCTCTATATGAACTTAAACAAAATCGTAAGTTAATAAGAAATAATAGATATCTTGTACAGATGGGAACAAGATTGATAAAACAAATAAAAGGTGCGCCAGATAAAAAAAGCAATTTAAATCATTCTTTTAAAAAATTCTTCGATTGCAAAATTCGCGTGATTTTACGCAAAAATATTGCCATTCGAGAAATTCACGAGTGAGGGTCTGCTGAAAAGTCCCGAAAAATTCCGTTGACTCCCCAAGGAGTTTCTTTCTTTGATCGCACGTTTCACGACGTCAGTTGCACGAACAATATGACATCTAAGCAATATAGAAAGCGTGTTTGGACACGAATATTTTGCGATTTTATCCCTCCGGACGGGTCCTACCGATTCGATAAATGCATGGTCTACGGCTACGTATTCAATAATTTAAAGGGATATTGTAAAGGGAAAAAGAAATAAAATTCAGAATCCTCTTTTGCGTTGGAAACTCTTTCGACTCGTGACTCAAAGACCGATACCTCAAATCATTGGCTTTTACACCTATTGTGAATGGTGCAATATACAAAAGAAAGACTACATAGTGAATATATTTAGGTAAGTTAGAAGAATAAGCTATAAAAATGTCTGTCAACAAGCGTGTTTAAAAGAATTTTTAAAAATCAATTTTAACTAACTACAGTCGACGACTCTTTATTACGTGGATTCGTTATTCACGGATTCGCTATTCGCGATCGATTTATCTATGACTTTCTTTATTCGTGAATTTAAAACACGGAGTTTACATAAAAATACTGTTTAATTTAATTTTTCTTAAAATATATTTCATATACAACAAACCATTCCATTTAACCATTCTATATTCGTGGATTCCGTATTTGCGAGTACGTAATCCTCGCAAATAAGGAGCGTCGATTGCATTACATTGGATTTACATTTAATACAGTTGATTTTATTTTGCAGCATTGCATTTCAAACAATTAACACTAATCGGACTTTATATCTCTGAAGTGAATTTTGAGAAACTTTCGAAATCTTGACTTTCCAAATACAAGCAAAAGTTTTAATAAATTTAATTTACAACGCCATATAATGAATTATACTTTTTCTGTTCTTCGTTAGCAACTACTGCGTGAAATGGCGCAGTAGTTGCTAACAAGAAAGAAATATAGAAACAAGCAATAAAACTTTTCTTCGCCAGTGAATAATTAACAGAAAGGTTTATTAGATGTAACCGACACAACTGGCCAAATTTATTTAAACAATCACAACGTTTCGACCATTGCTTCTGGTCATCTTCAGGTGTTAATAAACTATCATGTATAAATTAAGACGAACATTCTATGAATGTGGCGTAGTGCCCAATAAAGCCAAAAATCTAGACTAAAGAGAAAAGAATTATAAGATTCGCTACCATAAATTACAAAAATCGGAAAAACTAATGAGTTAAAGAAATATAGGTATTATTTTTTTAAGGGAAACTTCTGAATTATAGCTCATAGCACGCGACTCATCATCTTCGAGACAAAAAGCTTCGGGAAAAACAGGTACTAAAGGGATGAAAACGCTGTTTTGAAAACGACCTTTTCACAGAACGAACAATGCGTTAACGACTTTTCATAGAAAGGCGTATTTCAGTAGATCCGAACGTGTCAAAACTATAATGCCGCACAGTAGCAGAAAACTTAAGAGGCAAACCGTTTCTAAAGAATTAAGAAAAGAGCGGCAACCTAAAAGGTTGTAACTACATACATACACACACGTGCATGCCTTTATGTGTGTGAGCTACGCATTTAGATTTCATTCATATCGTGCTTTATTTGAATCTTAATTTAATATTTTCACCATATTATCCGTCAATGTCAGCGAAGAACCGAGAAATTCGTCGCGACCGTAACTTTAATAGAATAGAATAAAACGAAATGGAGGGAAGGAGAAAGAGAGTGAGAGGAGAGAGGGAGGGGAGAAAGAGAAAAGTTTATTTTGCCTGGAAATAACGCGCGCGTTGCGAGATACCGCTGAGAATTCGAGATTACCTTGTCGTCCTTCGAAAGCCGTCCAATTTCGCGCAAGCAAGGATTCGAGAAGAGGCGCGGGGATGGAGAATCTCCCGGCGTTCAAGGAATCGTCATAGGGCGGATCGTAGAAACTCGCCCTCTTCTACCGACGTACCTACACCGCGGAACACCGCGAAGCAATATTGCGAATGTGCGTTTGATGCACTTTTGCGCCGAAATGTCGCGCCGATATTTTGCAGACACGTATCGCGTATGGATATATCTCAATTCTGTTTATTTAAATACGTAAAAAAAAAGAAAATTCTATTTTTCGTACGACACATCGCGGGAGAACAATGCGCGAGTATAGTAGACGGCTTTCTAACTTCCGTCGTGAATTTGGTACCCGGCTTATCCGCCGTCTCGTCTCGGCGAAGCTAGCCAATTTCACGAAACGGGACTTCGCGAAAGGAATGATCCTCGCACGAAGATAAGCGCGCATCCGTGACGGAGAGAACTGCGAATTTGACCGTGTGAAAACTTTGATCGTCATTTTGAGAAATCGATTCGGCATTTCGCTGGGATATCACTTTCCAAAGCGACATATAAGCAACGATTATTCCTTTATCTTTGTCGGAAGATTCCTTTTATCGATTCCTTTTATGAAGAGAAACCGCAGTCAATAAACATGAGAATCAATGTGACATAATATTATAAGTACCTACATATATTATCAGTCTGCTGGTAACCGTTCGTGCGCTATGACTTAATTTCTGTGTGCGAAATAATTTTTTGACTACCTTAATTTTATATGACGACTATTTTACTTTACATTTTTATTCAACTATGACACTCTGCATATTTTTCTGGACTTTGACATATTGTTGGAACGTTGTCATTTCCATTGGATGTGTAATTGCTGTCTCTTATACACATCTAGATGTGTATATTTAATCACTTAAGAAGGACCAAAATCCATGGTCGAAACGTCGTGACATTTTAAATTAAAATAAAATTGGCCAGTAGTGTCGAAACAAATCTCCTCTTTGGTTTATTATTCACTGGCGAAGAATATTCATCTCTTACTTGCTTATATATTATAAGATATTAAATTTTGCTTTGTTTGAAACCGTGGATATCTGGGATCTTTATAACATTATTTTATAACTAATATAATACCATCTCTTGCCAGTTGGGTCGACATAAAAATTTATTAAACGTGTTTATAACATTTCGTTCACAAATTTTTGGAGCAAGAAATTTTTAATATGTTTTTGGCGCTGATGCACTGAAAAAAAATCTGGTTGCATTAATTGGAATTCTGTTAGATTCAATCAGTATGTCTGTTGGAAAATGAACGAATCAGAATTCTTTTAGGAATTACCGATGAGCATGATTAATTTCTTCCTGTTAAATATACTAGAATTTCTTGTAAATGTTCGCCTAACTCGCACAATAATAAAACTGCTAGACTGAGCTGCGGGTAACGTTAACCAGAATTCTGGTTGCACGTTCCTTTGTAACTAGAAGTTTTATTAATCCAATTGGAAAATAACTAATCAAATCCTTATAGTTAAGTTTATCAAACGTTCTAGTTACAAAAAATTGAGTCCAATCACGACAACCAGAAATTCTGTTCCATCTCACCAGAATGCATTCTATCAGATATGTCTTGTTCAGGTAATCAGACCATTTTTCTCAGTGTGGATATTCTAAATGTTGTAAATAACGTCCAATGTATTTTAGAGCAAGAATATAAGTTTCCGTAATAGATTAGGGATCATTCTCTATTCGATTATTAGCAACGCATTGTTTTATACACAATCTCCTATCCTACACATTTTTATAAATAAATTTAACAACATAAAGTCCCACATGAAGTTTCGTGGCAACCATCCTGAGCTAGTCCCACAAACCTTCCGTGCTCGCTTTATATCTCCTCACGGGGCGTTTTGAGGGAAAGTCCGCGCGCGAAATTATTTGCAAACTCCCGCGAGCGGCAAGCAGATAAAGAACCCCCCCTGCGAGAACCGCGTGATACGTCTGCAAATTATTCGAGGAGACGGTAGTAAAACGGGGGTTGGCGTTTACCGAGACGCGCGGCTCCTCGCCGCGCCGAAGAAGCGGCAGGAACGAGAGAGGCGGAGGACAGAGCAGGGGGACAAGGGGAGAAGGCAAGGAGGAGAGGAGGAGTGTTGCTGGCGTCGTTGCCTCGCGGTGGCGAGAACGCGCGCAAGAAGTGTAGTAATGTCCGCCGGCGGGCAGGCGGCAGACTATTACCACTGCATGAATATGAATGAGACGAGGAGGAGGACGAGGACGAGAAGGCGGAGGTGGAGGAGGAGGAGGAGGACCGAGAACGGTGGCGGAGGAAGGACGTCGGCGGAGAAGGACGTTCGCATAAGAGCGCGGTCGGGCCCAACGGAGAACGTTGCTTAGTGGCGGAGAGGGCGAGAGGGCGAGAAACCCGGGGGGGAGACCGTGCGACAGGGGGGAGGGACAGCGAAGCGCGAGAGAGAGAGAGAGAGAAGCCATCGGTGCGGCGTGGCGGAGGGCAAGAGGGAGAGGAACGGAGCGCGAGAAGAGGCAGCGAGCGGAGAGAGCGCGAAAGGAGCGGCATTCAATTAGTCTCCTAGTAATTAGCCGGGAAATCTTCGGCTTTGTCGGCAAGATCCTCTTCTGACCGATACCCGAGACCCGCCCGGCAGGCCGGTCGGTCGGTCGGCAAGAACTGCCGCTCGTGCACGTACCCATATACACGCACACATACACCTACGCGTGTATACATTTGTATACCCTTGTGTGTGCGTGCGTGCGAATAATATACGTTTTTACGTGTATGCAAGTCGCGACACACGCATGTTGTGAGTGCGCGTTTCGCGTGCGTACGTGCATACGTGCCGTAGGGCCCGTACGCACACTAGGGCCCCCGAGAGACGCGAGCGCGCTTTTTATGCGGAACTCTCGAACGGCCCCGCCATGGAATTAGTCGTGTACCCGTGTATTACGCTCGTAAATTGATTTCCGCGCAGCGAAAGGTGAGGAGGCGTCCCTTTAAGGCCCGCGCGCATCCGGACCCCTTAAAGACACCAGCGGCCATCTTGTCACTGCGTGGAGACTTCATCACGTTTATCAGGAGGGGGGATCCAATATTCCTTTAAATAATCACTAAAATTTCCGGACGCATCGCGGAAGCTTGTTCAATTCAGAAACGGTTATCTTCCAACGTTTTCGTAGCGTGCACGTGAAAACTCGAAGTCCTAGAACGTTATAACTCACGCACCGCGGTTCGCTTAATAGATGACTATATAAACCGGACATGTGTTTATATGCGAATACGAAACGTACGTTACGAAGACCATTAATATCCGTATACGACTTCCATGTCTTCCTTGAAGTCTTCCACGGAGACAAAGCGACCGTTCAAACCCCCCTGACCGATTTTTCAAAGCGCCCCGCGGTTATTTCTTGAAACTCAAACCGTGGTAACCACAAAAGCCTGGACCAGTTTGGACACACAGTGTGGATCTTCCACGAGGGTCGGTCGCGGGGTACTTTGTCAATGCGGGGAATAAAATAATCATTAATGCGGGGCTGCAGATAGGCCGCGCTAGGTCGGCCAGGGGTGGTCTACCCTCGGCCGTCCACGGGTGGCCTCTTCCGTCCCATGTATCACGACACGGCGAACCTAAATAGGTACACGCGGCCAGCCGCACACGCACCCACACACGCATCCGCATCTCTCCCGGTCTCTCTTTCCCTACCCTTCCAAGTGTGGGTTTACTACATGGGGCTCACTCGGACGAGCCCCGCGCTAACATAACTTCACCCCGCGGCGCGCCAGTAAATCACCGTTAAGGGCTGCTAAATAGCAGCACGCTCTCGAAACCTAGGCGTATCCGCGTGTGTGCGTGTGTGTGTGGCCCCGCTTTGCCTCCTGGACAACTTGATGTCCGGGCCCGGGATTGTGTCCGCGCGTCTCCGATAGCCATTCGACTAGCGCCAGGTCAAAAGCACGCCCCGTGCACACTCGGGGGATGAAGTACAGCCGTCGAGAGAAGAACGGCTGTTAGGCTCATTGAACGCTGGTCGGTTCCGTCCGGCCGACTCGTTTCCTGCTCCAACCGTGAAACGAGAATTAAATCGCGGAGGAACCGCGCGGAATGAGACTTTCGGGCTTGACAGCCCGGATCGACGGCACGTTCGACGAGCCCTCCTCCCCTCCCTTGGTTCTTTTCTACACACGATGGGAAAACGAGAAAAGACCTTTCCGACGTATACATATATCATCATCTGACACTTTAATTCAGCGAGAAATTTTAATCAGGAGTTTTAATTAAGAATTCAGCTAGGAATTTTGCCAGAAATTTGTTAGGAATTTCTTAGAATTCACCTAGAAATTTATAACAAAGGACATTATTATATGCGAACAATACGCTTATGTATAAATAATATATTTATAACACTTTGTTAACTTCAGCTTAGAAGTGGACTTGGCTTACAATATTTTCTTATTGCTCATACACCTATTACACGATCCTACTATCTCTCCTCTACTTGTTACACCTAATATACTCCCTGTTCTTTCGCTCTGCTCTCCTTTGATCTAATTACTATCTCCCTCTCTCTCCACAATTTTCTCAACACAATTCCTTTTTCTTTATCCAATTTGTTATTCCAAATTCTCTCTAATATTTCTTTTTTATTCCTACCTAATACCGTAAACCAATCCTTCGTCTTATCACAGTTCTCAACACATAATGGTTTAATATATAAATAATATTCAATGTATAAATAAATTTATATTACGAGGAATTTAACGTATGAAAAAAAGATTAGCATTCCATAGAGAAAGAGGGAATCATTATGGTATTTGAACAGATGTTATAATTAGCTACAGAAATAACTAGTAGCAGTACTGCCTGATGAAATATTATATCAATTTGGTTTTCTTATTAACTTAGGTCTATATCAGTTTTTCTCCTCAATTATGAATTGAAGAGAAAAAGAAGAAACTATTTGTAAAGGTAAAACGAGAAGCCAACGCTATTTGTAAAGGTAAAACGAGAAGCCGAAGCCGTTCACAACCTCCGGGACATAATAAATGAACTTAACAAAATAACTAACGAACCCGTCGTCTCAGTCACTACTAGTAGACCTCTCGCAGCACTTTATATACATCAGGAGCGCATCTGGAAACGCGTCGCCGATCGACAAACAGGCTTCCCATGGAAGCGGAACGGAATAGTCGAAATAGTTCGTCGAGAGAACGAGCCGACCCGCGTTAACGACCGAAACGCCATACAGATGCGTGGTAATTTACAATGATTATCGACGGGGACCAATGATCCCGGGGGGTGGTTTCTCTCCCTGGCGAAGGGACACGAAGGGTGGGACGACGACACGAGACGCGGCGCGACCGGCGTTGGCGTTCCCATGGCTTTGGATTACGTCGCCCGAGCCGCGTCGAACCGAGTTTCCCGATTTGTGTGGAACCTGATACCCCTGCGAGAAGGGTCGTGAAATCAAGATATATGGCGCGGCAGAAACCGAACGGGCGGGCGAGCCACCCCCTCGACGCGCGTCGAACTCGTACTCGTCGACGTCGACGTCGACGTCGATTCTCGTTCGCCGTCGCTATCAATCGAACGTACGTCACTTTTTTCCACCTTTCAGCTATATTGGATCGGCTGCGCCGTTAGCGCGATCGATAGTGTGACACGTGCGACGCGATTATCGGGGCGGGTTCTGGGTAAGTTGTAGGTTTTAGTGTTCTAACTCGATAAGAATATATATTTCAATCGCTTATAAATACCGCAATTATGCAAAAGAGAAGGATTTATTTAATTTGCAAAGCTTCATCGTGACATTTTGGATCCTAGATTACCATGCGGAGTTTTCTTAAATGTTTAAAAGTGAATTACGCGATTTTTAATTTAATATTACAATATTTTGTAAGCTAATTTGTACAAAACAATATAATTACAAGACCGCGAAGTGTATCAAACAATTAAAGTCGAGAACAGGCCAAATACGGTCATAGCAGATCTATAGTGCTCATTAATATTTTATGTGTGAGTTTTCTAGTTTTTCTTTTAAACTACGCGCCGTTACTTTCGGACTTGAAACGCAGCTCTTGAAACCAGAAAAGTAATATCACAATGATAATGATGCTAACAAGCATCTGTAAGATCCCCCCCTCCCCATCCCATCCCGAAAAACTTCAACCAACATATATTTGTTATTGCGAGAAATATCACCACATGCCTCGATGGTCGAATTGGTAGGACGCCCGCACGGAATGACGGGAGATCCAGGTTCGAATCCTGGTTGAGGTGTTATTTTTCGCAATAAGTTCCTCACAGTTTTTCGGGGAATGGGGGGACAGGGGGGGATCTTATAGATGCTAGTGAGCATCAAAAATTATTGAATTGCTCGTCAATTTATTATGTGAATTAATTATTCCGGCTTCGTGTAAGGACTGTATTTCAAGACCGACGAATATGCGGCGCGCAGTTCGCATGAGCAGGAATATTCACAAAAATAATTATTATTTAGGCACCAAGAACCGCCGCGACCGTAAATGGCATTTCCTCTTACTTATATTTGTAAGGAAAAAATAATACTAATTTGTACACATATAAATTTTAAAGCTCATTGTAGAGTAATCATAAAATCTTAATCACGATCGAAACAGATAACTTTAATTGGAATACTTTTAACATATATTTGCCACGTCTTTTAAGCGATCAAAATAGGATGTTCCCGCGAATCAAGTTCCATCGACAGACGCGGTGAATTGGGGTGCCATCAAATTTGTTAGTGCCCCTCGTTAAATCCGCATTCACCCTCGCCCTGCCACCCCCGCCACCGCGCCACCCTCGAAGTTCGGCTGGAAGGCTAATAAATATCAGCCGGGATACACTTGCTCCCGGGTTTCTCACTCCGCGGACGATGTCGGCACGTGCATCGCGTTCCGTCCCAGATGACACCGTTTTTATTGAGCGATGCTTGCCCCGCGTTTGAGGCAATCATGACCCATGGATAGCGATGTCATGCTACCGAGCGGCTACCCGTCTTCGAAGATATTGGCCGAATTCGGGATGTTACGGGGAAATTCGTCGAACCAAACCCTGACTTGTATTACTCCACTTCGGATCGCGACATCCGAGCAAATTCTCCGATAAATTGGTCACAAAGTGAAAAGTAAGAAATGTAATGGCGATATTAACCCGTAATTATGCGCGCGGGGGTCAAACTGACCCAGACGAAAGTTATGAATTTACTAACTAATATTACTAAAGAAATATTTTTAAAAATATAGATATCTTTTAATTTCTGCTTAAAAATTGTTTTATGTTTAAAACATGTCTCAGTTTATAATTATTTAAAAATAAAAATAAAAATGTTTATACGTAAAAAATAAATAAATGAAAATGTCGGTCAAATTGATCCCCATGGGAGCACTTATGTTAAAAAAAGTCACGCGAGCACTTATGGGTTAATTCTGTCTTACGAATAATCTTTAGGAGGAATAAAAATAATAAATATCATTTTTTATCTAATCGTTGAATGTCTAAAATTAATTGATTAAGAATGGCGAAATTATTCCATGGAGATTAGAAATCCTGCAGAATTTGAGAAGTAGAAAATTAAACTAGAAAAGATTCGACTACAACGACTATATATATATAAAAGATAAATTTTAAAAATCAGACATTTATTGATTACAAAATTCCAAAATTCCAAGTGTTTACCAGATCAATTATATAGTAAGAGATGCGAAATTATACATTATTACTTTTCACAAATGCGTTTTCTATGAACTATCAACATTTATTACAACCAAGTAGAGATTTTGTATGACCGTGCGAAAAGTAGTTGAAAAATGGTTCGACGCGCCGATTCAGATATCTGTATGCGTTTAAAGGCAATCTTTCTCGCCCGGTGTTTTGAGCTCAAGTGACAGCGGCCGGTTTATCAAAAATTAACTTAACGCGCCGCACGTGACGGTGCAGTATGTGCAATCCCACAAAGTGAATTACTGACCGGATACGTCAGTGTGACGTTCACAATGGAACGTGATGCGTTCTCCTTCGTTTTCCTGGGCGGAGGACAACCGTAGAAATTATTTATCAGCCTTGTGTGTGCGAGGGCAAATGCCTATAAGTGGCTATAAGCTACCCATAAATGATAACCTGCGGCGCAAATTATAAATTGCGTTACCATCTGCTAATCGGCCGGCGCGGCTTATTTTTAATGCTAATTTAACGCACGTGTGTGGTCGTCATCGTCGCCGTGAAATAATCACCTAACTAGCGGTACGCTTCCAAGTCAACGAACGTGCTTATTTCAACGTCTCTACGATTTCATAATAAATTAACTTTATCGATTCAGCTTTCTTTGAAATACTGCATTAATATTTAATTGTCAAGTATATGCGCGGTTTTTCTATAAATACTACTTATATGTCACATATAGGAAAAATCTATAATGCGATAGTTTTAATCTACTAACGGGTTATTCTTGAGACGTAAAAAATTGCTGTTGACGGTATTATCGTATGTATAATATTAAGAAATAAATATATTTATATTACTCGTTGCAAATTATTTTAAAGGCTGAGCAGCACCTGATTCTTTTATAGATAATACCCCCGAGATATTTTACGAGATATTTTCTACATACTGTCAAAAGTTATTTTAACCAAAGCTTGGTATCTTTTATATGATAGCTATTCATATCTCGCCGTTTATCGATATTTATTTCAATGGCTTTGATTATTTCGCACAGCGAGGATCTCGATGCGCGAAAGGATATCGCGAAGTGATGTGTTTTAATTCCGCGCCGAACAAATCGGCGA
This sequence comes from Aphaenogaster ashmeadi, assembly GCA_003063805.1. NCBI lineage: Eukaryota > Metazoa > Arthropoda > Insecta > Hymenoptera > Formicidae > Aphaenogaster > Aphaenogaster ashmeadi. The sequence goes on along the minus strand of NJRQ01000159.1, from coordinate 188,050 downwards.
TACACTGCCCTAATTTTATATAGAGTAATCCTCGATATTCGATCGAGTAATCCTCGACATCGAGAATCGGACCGATCGCCGTCTCTGTACACGCGCAACTAATTCCGACTTAGTACAGAGTTTTATACGGCGGTCGCGGGAAAAGAGGATGTAACGACGGAAAGGAGGCGAAGGTGACAATAATCGGCAAGGAAGTTGGTTTCTGCTCTGAAATGATAGTTGTTGGACTATAAGAGAAACTAAAATTGAGCCGCGATCATTTACTTGTCATAACTTTTACGCGCACGAGGCAACTCGGACACTGTTTGCAAACTTCCTTGCGTACATTGTGAAAACAGATATATCTTTTATCGTCACACACGTAATCGTTGGTTTAGAACCACTCGGACGATATGCTGCTGTATATTTTATCGGTCAATCCTTTGCACTGCTATATCGGGAACACGACGTACAAAATTAATGATAATTTTACGTTTTGTAACGTTTTATTGCATTTTTTAAATTAAACCCTAGATGAAAACTATATAAGCAATTTAAATCTTTTTATACAAGCTATTCAGTTTTTATCGGATGTTGCAATTACTCTATTTTGGCTCAGCTAGACCTTGAATTTTTCTAAAGTTAAATCGAACTATATTTTTAATTTTAATAAACTAAAATTTTATCCGACAAAAATGAATCAACTTATAGTGGCCTTCCACCACCCCCGCCGATTCTGATCGACGGGCCACTTTTCTTTGTAATATATTTTTTTACATTTTTATTATATACATTATTTTTCATACAATTTATATTTTACATTATATATCTATTATATAATATTATAAAAAAATTACATTATAAAATTAAAAATATTACATACAATGAAATTCTGTATAAGATTTCTTTTTGATATGAAATTACATATGAAACGTTCGAAATGCGTACAATAACACGAAATTCTCACGATGTGAAACATGTGGCTATGACCGATCCACAAATGACTATTACACTACGTTTCTTATTAATCGAATAGCAATTGCAAAGTTTATTTTGTTTAACGCGAACAATCGCAACCAAAAAAATTATTAATAAATTTATTATTAGCAACAAGAGATAACGAGAGAAGAACTGATAGAACATTTAAAAAGATTGAAGGGGAAGAAAGCACCAGGAGAGGACGGTATTGAAAACGAAATAAAGGCTCATGTCAAAAGAAATTGGAGAAACATTTTGGCAGCTAATAAATAAAGTATGGGAAGAGGAGTACCGAAAAATTGGAATATAGGGACAATTAATTCAATATATAAAAGGAGAGAGAAGAATGAAGTCAATAACTATAGAACAGAGATGGCCAAATGGTCGATCGTCGATCGCGGACATTCGGGCGGTCGATCGTGTGACAACGTGAAAAGATACGGAGAAAAGAAAAAGAAGAAAAGGAAAAGAAGAAGAATCAAAGTATAATGCTATTTAGAAAAACACAACAGAGGAGTTGCCTTTAATACCTACGGGGAAAGAAAAAAGGGAAACTGGTAGGCAACTTAAATCGAGGATGTCGGAATATCGCAATCACATTAATAGAAATTCAGCCAATCACTCAGTTATTATTACGGAACACAGACTTGATTTTGACCATGATTTTGACTGGGATAACATAAAGATATTAGATAATGAAAGGTTTCTGGGGAAAAGACTTATATCTGAAATGCTTAACATAAAGCTTCAAAAAAATGCATTAAACTTGAAGTCAGATACCGATTTCCTACACCATGCCTATTCTTCAATTATTAACATTTTATATAATACTGATTATTATATATTTTGCATGTCATCATTATTTATTGTCTATATGTCTTAACTATTGTTTTCTGTTACTTATTTATTTATTTAATTATAACTCGTTACCTCTGTATTAAAACTTTGGTTTAACCCCATTCAATCGCTGACAGCCGTTGAGTTCAGTTCTTTATCTAAACGACACTTATTAATAAAACTAATTGACAATGTACAGTTTCTTATTCTTTCTTTTTAATTTGATAATGACCAACGAATCTCAATTTGTGATCTTGTTTCTTTTGTTGCATCGGATAAGTTGGAGACTAATCATTATTTCACGTCTTCTGTT
>NJRQ01000159.1:158723-184893 GCA_003063805.1 Aphaenogaster ashmeadi | reverse complement strand
GGGGCTAACTTCACACAGGTAGAGACTGTGCCACACAAACTGAGAAACTATGATAAGACTAGAAGTGAACATTAGCAGGCAAATTTCTAAGCGAAGATGTGGGAAAGGTCTAGAAGTAATGACAAGAATAGAGCAGGGAGGTTAAAAGAAGTAAAAGAGGATAAGCTTTAGAAATGTTGATTATAAAGATATAAAGTTAAAAGTTAAAGTTAATATATATAAAGTTAAATTTAAAGTTATAATGTCACAAAATATTGAGTTTTGGTTAGTTTTATGATGCAGATTTAAAGTCGGTTTATTTATTTTATTTTATTTTATTTGGTATAAATAAATTTTGATTAAAAAATAAATAATAATAAATTTATTATCTATGTCTCTCAATCAAAGAATGTCAACTATTGGCATATACATACTGAAACTTTACGAAACTCAAAGCAAATATCCAACACGTGAAGAAATAGGCAAATCTTCGATGTAAGTCAATCGGTGTAAGCGATCAATTATATTAAAGTATTATATGATAATCACGAAATACTCTGTATAATAATAAAATATACGTAAAATATTTGTTGCTCTTTTCGTTAAGAATTGAGAAATCTTCATGAGCCGAATATCGATTGACGTGATAAAGGCGATTATAATCGACCTTTCTAAATTATTATCGACAGCCACGTGTAATGTACGGTTATTTTTCTGTCTAATGAACGCTTCCATCAGATCGTGCTTCACTGATCAACGACTGGTTTCAACCTTGTACACTTGTAATCTAGGATCGAGGCACGCACGTGGCGGAGGATTAACGTTCGCGAAACGGCACGAGCCAGGCCAACGAAACGAGGGTGACGTCGGAGATCCGTTGACACTTGACTCCACTTTGCCGAAATCGTACCCCCGGAAAATGCTCCAATCTAAATGATTAACCGCATTCGAGTCGCGTGAACCTATTCTCGAATTACACAGGATACTTCTAGAGTCCTATATAAGAGAGAAGCGACATTGGTAATCGATAGGTGCGATATATCGAAAAGCTGCCATTTTTTTTCTCTGTATATGGATATTAGAAAAACATTGAAGGAAATGGTCTGATTGGCTAAAGTAAATCACGTGATTCAGCGCCATTTTTTTTCTTACTGTGATAATGGCTGCGTTTCGATATTCACTGCCAGTACTGAAAATCTATAATATACGTGACGTTAACTATATATTTTCAGTACTGGCAGTGAATATCGAAACGCAGCCTAAATAAGTATGATTGGCGCTGAATCACGTGATTTAGTTAGCCAATCAGACCATTTCCTTCAATGTCGCTTCTCTCTTATATAGGACTCTAGGTACTTCGTGCCAGCCGACGAGAGTTAAATTGCCATTTAACATTTCTAAATTTTATAGATAAGCCATTACACATAATTTATGTGATAATAGCTACACGAAGTAGCAGCTCGGTCGTAGCTTTCATGAAATTGTAGAATTCGCAACGCGTAACCGCAAAACGCTTCAAAATCCATAAAGCAGGTAAGTACAGGTAAGAAAGTAAATTTTTAGCATCGTAGCTGCGACACGTGACAGCAATACCTACGTCCGTGCCGTCGTAAAATATTTAATCCCATTACGGCGACGGAAACTCAATTTTAGAGAAAAAAAGGCCATCAGAGTTTTTCCTGGACAAATTTGTTCGGGACAGTTTTTGCCGGACGAGCAAATGGATGAATGAATTTCTAAAGGAGCCAGTCGGTTTTTCCTTGCGGTGAAGTCGACGAGTGTATAGGCACGCCATATTTTTAATACTTCACCGACGACGAGACGAGGACGAGGACGACGACTGCGGCGGCGGCGGCGGCGGTCGCGTGAAGGCAGGCGTGGAAAAGTGTGCAAAGTGAAGCGAACGTTACGAAGCGCGCAGCTGCCGATGTGCCCGGTCGATCCTGTACAGCGCGATGATTTCCTGTCAGAGGACGGGAATATATCCCACGTAAATCCACTTACGCGCGGTCGCGGCCTCGCCGGCTCGGCTGCAACTGCTGTCGTGACAGGAAGAAAGGGTTGCGCCTCGCTCACTGACATTTATCGTGACACGAAAATGAGGTCGTGTACGGCCAGAAGTCAAGAGCCCTCGCGAAACTCCGCCGCCGGAATATTTGACGCCGGGGCCTCCGTCACGGCCGCGTCTGCATGTAACTTGAGCGTCCGATCACGTAATTGCATCGCATCGCGGTTCCCCTCCGTCGGTGTTCGTCAATGTAATCGTGAGGATTGCGCGCGGTTGTTGCATCGACAATACGTCCCACATGCAAATATCTCTTACGTAAAGTCGCTTCGCGTATTTTTGCCTTGTATTGTACGTTACCGCAAGCGTGGTTCATAATCTGACTTTGTAAATTCTCATTTTACGGTGTATATTATCTCTGCATAATTATTATTAAATAACAAACTATGTATATTTGTTCTTTGTTGATGTCATAAAATATTCTTTATGTTTTAAAATATTATTAAGTATTTTTTATATCATAAAATTCTACTTCATGCAGTATTATCTGTGTATAATTATTTGTATATATATGTATCTTTTCCTTTTTTTTTATTTTTATATAAAATCCTGTGTCGACAGTTTAGAAAAAAACGATTTTGTGGAAATATCTAAAAAAAACTTAGCTACATAGGTCTGAAAATAATTATGTTGGACCATTAAAATAATAATGCAGGATACCCAAGCATGATGATAATGCTGCAGAAAATTTTGACATTCTAGCAACCAGCTTGAGTGTCCAATATAATTATTTTGATGGTCCAATATAATTATATCTGATTTGTGTATCTAGTTAAATTTTTAAATACTTTAGCAAAATCATTCTTTCCCTGCAGAACTGGTCAACCAATGTCTCAAAATTTCTGAAAAATTCTAGTATATAGAATGAGCTATCCCAATCGATCTCACAATCAGAATATTCTAAGGCTCTGCGCACAATGGAGGAATATTAGATATTAGGAATAGGAATTAAAAATTTAAAATCAGTTTTCTCAATAAATATTGAATGTAACACACAATGGATATTAATAAGCTACAAGATAAATATGTGTTATACGAAACACACACAACATAACTTATTATTTATCTATAATGTTCATTAAGGAAACTGGTTCTAAAATAGTAAAATTCTAATTCCTATTCCTAATATCTAATATTCCTCCATTGTGCGCAGAGCCTTAAGGACACGATTACATCAAATAACTACATATATGTATATATACTCGCCTATCAATCGTCAATCTATAATAGATGAGCATAGGTATCCGGTAGGCAAATGGGAGAAACGCCTCGGATTCCGCCTCCATAAATAATACGGAAAATACGGAAAAATATACGTGCGTGAGCGTACGTGCGTGTTAAAAGGGCGGTGGAGAGCCGCGACGAACGGACAGATGGCTCCTACGCCGAAGCGAGAGCGGCACCTTGATTTGTGGTCGAGCATTTTTCAAGCCATTTGGCCGGGGCCGCCTATAATTTCCGCCGTTGGCCGTTCACCGGCCGTTCTCGCGTGTTTTCCTGCCTTCTGTTTATTTTCTTAACGGCCGAAATAATAAGCCCTCGCAACCGACGTCGCGCGCACACGCCCGGTCGACCGGCCCGGTCGCGGCCGCGTCCGCGTAGGTATTCGCACTTGCAAGAAGCGCGGCGGTAAACCGCGCGCACGCCTGCGTACACGCGTGCCACGCGCAACAATGCGGCACGCGATCGCGGTATCGAGCCGCGGAATCGAGCCGCCTTGCTCGCCCGTAACGGTCCGCTTCCGGCCCGAGATGATCGCGGCACCGCAATCTCGCGGCCGCCGCAAACTCCTCGGCGGAGGTGAGGAACGCGATGCGATTGCGTCCCGAGCGCGTCGACCTTTTCGTTTCAACCCTCAAAACCACGGGCTCCGATTTGTCACGTATATGGAAAGAATGGCTGGATAATTATATTGGATCATTAAAATAATTATGTAGGGTAATGATAATGCAAAACAGCTTTTAACATTCTAGCAATCAGCTTGAGAGAGCGTTCTTCATAATTATTTTGATGATTCAACAAATATATTTTCAGATCTGTATCTGGCTAAACTTTTACTTCAGCAAAACCGTCTTTCTGTGTAATTTATTATATCTACATTAAGAGAAAAATTTTTTTAAATGAAAAAAAACATTTTTTTTAAACTATATCTTTTGATATAAGTATTTGTTTGTTCTATTTAAGAGTAAAAATATTTAGTTTTAAGTAAATACACATGTTAAGTAAATATCATTTTATACTTTTACAAAATAATATACTATTTAATTTTTATATTTAAATAAATATTTTATAAATAATCTAATAATATTATTAATAATATTATTTTTCAAGATATTTCTTAATATTAAGAAACGATTATCTTGAATATAAAAATGATCCAACAGTAAACATTTTCTACGAAAAACAAAAATATTTCATTAAAAATTATAAATATTATAAATATTATAAATATTATAAATTATAAATATTTCAATCAAGAAATCTTAAGACTTGAATACAATAAATAAGCTATTAGGACCCACCGAGTAAATAATTTTTTTGTGTTAAGTAAAATTTTTTTGTTTCAAAATATTTTTTTTCTCAGTGTAGTATTCATTTTGCTGGAAAAGTCCTTTTTCAAAAAAAATTCATTCACATGATAAGCGCGTATAATAAATCATTTCGTCAATATAATGCAACAAAGAAAATTTAAGGATACGTTTCAATGTAAACCTCAATATTTTGTGACACAAAAAAATATAGTAAATATAGTAAAATATAGTAAAATAAGGGTTACGATTTACAATGGGATACCGGTCAATGGGATAACGATCTCTGAAAGCCGATAAATTATACACGATTCCTAAAGAGCTCGTAAAGACCAGTGAGCCAAGTGTTCAATGACCGAAAAATGATGAAGCCAACGACCGCGGAACGCCCCCGTCCGCATTTCCGAAACATAGTTGCGCACTTTGGGTGGCGCGTCTGTTCTCCGTGAGCTGTCTGGAAGAGGCGCATTCAAGAGCCGGGCCCATTGATACGCGTAGAATCATTCACGGACGCATAAACATCTCGTATTACACGCACGGAGCGGAGGATCTGAGGCCCGTGGGTCCGGATGCGCGAAGAGCAGAGTCACGGTCGCGCGGCAGCGGGACCGCGCCGCGTATAACAACCGTGCCGCACAGTCATCCGCACCCCGCGGCACTCCGCCACCCCACCCACCCCGTGCCCCGTATAATCATGCCGCGGCACGTCGGAGGAACGCCTCGCGTCACTGTCCACACGCAAAATCGTTACGTGCTAATTAACGTTTGGACATGGTGCCGTGCCGAAGCTTCATTGCCTCCAATCAGGCTAATTGTATTGCAATCGTTTTGCTGCGCCGTCGTTCTCCCGCATCCTCTTTACGTGCAACGCACGCCTCTCGGCTCGCGGTCGCGCGAGCGTCTATTATGTTATATCCGCCGATAATCAAGCGTTGCCGTTTCACGGCGCATCGCGGCTCCGCAATGTTTGCCACCTCACGGCTTAAAGCGCGATTATTCATAAACGGTTTATATTAAACCGGTAAGAATACAGGTGCGTGGTACCTTCTCGGAACTCACAACGCGTTAAAAGAAGCAGAGCTTCCAAACAGCTCCCAGAGGTCTGAAGATACTCGGGAAGAACGGTTTCCTCGAAGTGTCTAAAAATTTGGGCCAGATCTGAAAATAATTTTGTTAGACCGTCAAAAGTAAGTTACTGTAGTGGTAACCCAGATAGAGCAAAGAGAATCCAAAAAGAATTCTTTTTGAATTCCCGAATTATGAAATGAATTCTTTTTCCATCCCATTTCTGTTCCAAAAACACTCTTCAGAATTTAAAAAGAATTCATTTTTATGTCACCAATTCTGAGCCCTTTTTTCAGATACAAAAAGAATTCTTTTTATATTCTATAAGAATACTATTGGAAAGGAATTCTTTTTGAGTTCATTTCGAACAAATTACGCTAATTCATAAAGAATTTAAAAAAGTGAATCCTTTTTGAATTCATAACGAGAGATCACCTGTGCTATCTGGGAAGTTACTTAATGTAGGACACTGAAGCATGATAATGCTGCAAGAAGTTTTGATATTCTAGCAACTATTTTATGCATCCTACATAATCTTTATTTTGATGGTCCAACATAATTATTTTCAGATCTGTATCTGGCATAGGCGTCCACAGAGGGGGGCATTTGCTCCCCCCCCCTGGAATCAGTAAAAAATCAACCATTTGCTCTCTCTTTGAATAAAAGAAGGGCAAAATTGTGCTAATCTTGCCGATCTCTGCTCTAATCCATAGGATTAGGTGTATAATTTTCAACAAAAGGTGTAAATAAATTTATCAAATTATAAGTATTCTAATTCTGAAAGTAACATTTTGAATCATGCCTCCCTCCCTCCTGGAAAAAATCTTGCGGACGCCCTTGGTATCTGGCCAAATTTGTACACGGAGAAAATTTTATATTAAAAATTACTATGGCAGTAGTCGTGGACCATTACTGGATATTAGTGGATATTAGTATAGATATTTCAGCAAAATCCATATATAAATTCGCAAAACTTCAAATGCAAAAAGATTACTCTCTCACGACTGAAAAAGATAGGAGAGAAAAAAGAAATCCAGCCACGGGACGCGTAACAATTTGATTTTTAGAGAGTGTTCTCGCCGCGACCAAGACAGTTCGATACTCCTAATACGCAAAGAGGCGAGGGAATCCTGGAGGATCGGGCATTTTCGTTGACCAAACACGGGCGATTTAAATTCGCGCAGCGCGCGACATATTTTTTCGTAGAATGCATACCTCATCCCCGCGTATTCGTAAAAGTTTTACATGGAATCGCGGTAAAACGCTGTCGGGGACCGAAAGATAGGGCGAGCATCCGGCACCGGGGGGGATGTAAAAAGAAACAAAGGGCACGCGGACGGGTTTCCGAGTGTTATTGGACCGAGCCCGATGTCCGATTGCCAATAGTTCGCATCTGTTCGGTCCGCCTGCCCTCCGGGGCCGCCGCCGCCGGCGGGTGCACGGCGTCCATCTTGACCCGAAAGTTACCAAACTGATATACCCGAATCTCCTATGCTGATACCAATAACTTGAAATTCCTTTCGTGAGCGGAATTTTAAAACGGGCGGACGGGCAATCCCGCCGGCGATTTGGCGATTTTATTGCGACGGCATCTATCATCGTGTCTCCGCAAGAACGGGGGAACTGTTATAGTCACGGCCGGACAAATGCGTCGCGCGGCGCCGTAGAAAAAATACGCGATTTAATTGATTTCGAAGGAGATTTGAAAGGGGGCGGGGGCAACGGGATTGAGGACGATTCGCGTTCTCCAGACTGGCGATCTCCATTGTCCCCCGAGAGAATGGGGCATGACGATTTAGATCGGGACAACCGCGCTCGGCACGATCCGGCGCGTGGCGCCGCGACGCTCCCGTCTAATAGTATTACTCCCAGGACACGGGAGAATGCACGGTTTCTCTGCCGTTCTCCGATTTCTCCCTTGCTCTTTTTCATTTCTTCTTATTGGCCTTAACCCTAAATTTGACAGAAGTAAGGAAAGCGAGGAAGGCAAGCTGAGCTTTTAAGCTGAGCTTACATCAAGCTAGACGTTTTATCTAAAGCTTTAAATTTGAAGCTTTCGTATTTGCTCGGTATCATGCTTAGCGTCGTGTTTTTACATTTTAAATTGTATGAGAAAAATTTACTGTTTTAATATATTATACTCAAAGCTCCTTCGATTATACCGTTCCTCGTCCTAAGGAAATTAAAGTCGAACGATTTCAAGCGGGATTTTTAAACGCATTAATTCTAAGAGAAGCCGACAAGAGTCTCCCTCGATGCGGATCCCTATACGTATCTCTTCAACCCTCTTACAAATTGCAGATAACACGCGCACACGTGACTGCCTCTCTTTTTCTCTCACGACGACACGCACGCATCCGCCCACCGGATTCGCAAACAGCCCCGTAAAAGAGATCGGCTCGCTACGCGTAACGACGATCGGGGATGCCGGGAGGGTGCGAGTCTTGCACGCGCCGACAAATTGTTTGGGCCGAGTCAGTTAGTCGCGCCACAATAGAGTGGCACTTGGCAGGATCCCCGGCAGTCGCACTGCCTGCGCGCCTCCTCCCTCGTTACAACGCATTACATTTATCTCTCATCCGCGCGTACCGGCCCCTCATCCCTCCCCAACCCCCGCGTGCGCGTCTGCCTGCCACCCCCGGCATCAGGAACCTGACGCAACCTCGAGCAACTGCGTCACTATGGCAACACGTGGGCTCGCAGAAGGCTCGCCAGGTCTTTCGGAGCCCGGATCGCTTTGATTCGTTTGTCACTTCCTAAACGAATCATTTTTCAAAAGATAATTAGGTGCGCGGGGGATTTAGCTTCCAGCTGACGCGCCGGGCGTGAAGGCCAGGCGAGAGCGCGTCGAGGGCCAAGACCTAATTAAGTAACCGGTCACTAGCGACCATCATTAACATCGATCAGAATAATATTAAACGTTAATAGATATAAATCAAATTAACTATCTTATTCTTAGGGCAGGAGTTGATTGAGTTATCGGTCGAGCAATTTAGAGATACGTGAAGAAACACACATTGTTAATGTGTTTTCCGCCAACTTCCGCCGCTTTCTCAAACATAAATAAATATATATACATATGTTAAATAATAATTATGTAATTCTCTCTATTTTTTCTTTTTCTTTCAATTCAACGCATGTATATGCGTGTCGCTTGCGCAAAATTTCAAAATTATCCGGTACTTTGAGCGTAGATAGTCATTACAGCAGTCAACGAAAGACCGTTCAAGAGTTCCGCTCCATGGATTCAACCACGGAAAAAATAAATTAGTTGATATAGCTAAGTTATAACTTGTTAATGCAAGTTTAACATTTATAAGTATAAGCAGATTTGATAAAATAGCAAAGAGAATAATGTCTGAAAACAGTTATGAGCATATTTTCTTTGCTACACCATCAAATCAGTTTAGCTATAAATGTTAAACTTGCATTAGCAAGCTATAACTTGGCTGTCTATTTTTTTCCGTGACAAATTCTTACTTGGACTACGGGGTTCCTCTTTACGTAATACTTCGGATGTCAAAGACGAGCAGCATCGCCGTGGCAACTCGGCGTAGTGCGTACGGCACGTGACAAGGCGTCATCGTTTGACGAGTCTTTTCTCCCTTGCGCCCGAAAATGCCATGATGATTCTTCTTGGGAAGAAAGAGAGCTACACGACAGCAAATTCACAGCACCGACGATAGGGAGCCGCTGCCATTGATCTTGCCGTCTTTCTCAGTCATCGTCGCTAGTGATTGTTGCTTGTTATTTGGTTGATTAGCCGCTTCATAGATCGACTAGTTAGTCCTGATTGATTTTGCGGACACCAGTACACCTTACGCCGATGATGTTGTTACGGCTTAACGCTCTCATGACAAAGGACAAACCGAAACTACTACGACAGAGAAGTATATGAGAAGCAGAAGCGAGGAATTGCGATTAGAGTGAACGAATTCTTTTAATGCTTTCAACACTCTTGAACCTTTTTTTTTTCAACACAAAAACCCATATTTCTTGTACTTTATTTTGATAGAGATGAAGGTTTCCCTCTGAAGGAAAAGTTTAAGAGTAGGACACTGTTTAGAGCAAGATCCCTAACCTAACCTAATCAATATGCAATATCTTTTATAAGATATTGCCAGGGTTGGGAAGTAACTCGTTACTTGTAACGAAGTTACAGTTAGAGTTACTTTTTTTCGGTAACTCTAACTTAACTTCGTTCCTTTTTCTCCATCTGTAACTGTAACTTAACTCAGTTACATATTTTCGGTAACTAGTAACTAATTTAATAGTTACATTAATAGTTACTTTATATATATTTCAAACTTTTGACAATTGCGTTGGGCGGCCTTGCGTTTGTGCATAAACATCGTTATCGACACTTTACAATCCAATGCACATGCTCCCAACTGCTCTCGACATGCGACACAACTTACGAATGGAAAGGAGAAAACAAAAAAAAATTTTTTTAGGTAAAAATTTTTTTAGGTAAAACTATTATCTAAAAAATTTTTTTTTGTTTTCTCCTTTTAAGTCACATACTAAGTATTTCTCATTTGTGGAGGTGACATGAATTTCATTTCATTTACCATTTATCACTTTTAATTGTATGCACTGAGGAGGACTCAAATCGGAGTCGAAACGTTTGCGGTTTTTAGATTTGTATAGTGTATTTTTGAATAATAAATTTATTGTTTGCTCCGACAACGGCATTGGCTCACATTGACTTTCTTCCAAATTATCTTTAATTTTATATCCGAGAGCCTAGCATCATTAGTATTGATTTTGTATCAAATGTCAATAAATTTTTATCACTATAAGTGTAGATTTGATATTTTTATTTTCATTGCAAGAAAGTAACTGCTAAGTAACGACTCGTTACTTTTTAAGTAACTATAACTGTAACGAGTTACTTTTCAGAATCGATAACTTGTAACTGTAACTATCCCTAGTAGCACAACTTATTGGTGCAATATTGGCTAGCAATATATATCCAATTTTTCCCATATTAGTCCAATATTGTAAAGTAGACGCTGTCTGTTTTTTAGCTAATATTGAATTCTAATATTGGACCAATACATTAATTTCATCTTTTACTAAGATTGACTAACAATATATATCCAATTTTTTATATTGGGTGTGAATTGATTCCCAATATTGGTCCAACATTGTAAAATAGACGCCTCCTCTTATTTAGCCGATATTGGTTAATCATATATAATTGTACTTTCCAAGTAAGATTTCTTTACTTTCATCTTAGAATCCACTTTTGGGGACTCTCCTTTAAAGAATCATATTATTAGAACATGAGTGAATAATCTCATGCTGCGTCTTATATTCCATCTTGTATGGTTTTTTACTCACGAGAAATACGAGAAGTCCGCGTCCATCTGGTAGTGGTGCCGCGTACTGTTCATGGGGAAATTTTGCTTGGCCAATGCACTTCCAATCTTGTAAACGCAATACCGTGTAAGTATTGGCACGTAATATTGGCAGCACATTTACATTTATTTTGTAACCAACATTGGTGTATCGTGGATACTACTATATTGCGTATTTAAATTTATTTTATAACCAATATTGGTGTCATCGTGGGCACTGCAATATTGGCAATGCACTTACATTTTGTTAACAACCAATATTGGCCTTGCATTGGCCCATATTGGCCAAGACATTCCCAATATAACCAATATTTGGCCAATATGAACCAATGCATTGCCAATATTCTGTGCTACTAGGGTAGTTACATTTTCTATGAAAAAACTGTAACTGTAACTATATACTTTTATAAAGTAACTTTCCCAACCCTGGATATTGCATATTGTTTTCTCTACAATTATATGTATTGTATGATGACAAAAGTTCTGTAGACGAAAAGTAGTTCGTTTATCCCATTATAATCGTCAAACAATGATAAAAGCGCGCCGCGCGAGACAAATCGACGAAGGAGGAGAGCATCCGGGCTATCTGTGGTGCTTCACATTAAAAATCGATCTATTAAGATTACGCGCGATAACTCCGCTCCGCTTCCGAAAATAACGGCGGCGACGTGGCCCCGTTTTCTCGATTAAAAGGAAAAGGGAACGAAAAGGGGATCGCGAAATTATCTTTCGGACCGCGTCGTTTTATCGTCGCGGACGGCTTTCGGAGCACCTTTCAAAGGTCGCAGGTCGAAAGTTTCGGGGTCACGTACTCCTCCGCGAACGCGGGGAGCGTACGTGACGCAGATAGCTTTCTTCCATTGGCGCTCTCTATACGACCATCTATGTCGCGATCAGATAGCGAAATCCGCAATTATTTCATAAGAGGCTCGTCCTCTTCCCTCTGCACTCCTCTCACTCTCTTTCTTTCTCCCGCTCGTTCTTTCTCTCCTGCCGGGGCCGCTTCCTTTCTTCGCGAGTAATGATGGCGGACCCTGTAATTCGCGCGGCTTTTAAATTGCCCGCGGCCGCCGCCGTCGTTGCTGCTATAGTGGACCGTTTAGGCAGGTGCCGTGATTCGATCACTCTCGGCGTTACATTTTTCTCGAACGCGCCTTACCGTGACGCGTGTGAGTGCGGGGGACATGTACAAGATGTCCCAGAAATCAATCGATCCTTTTCCCTGTCGAGGGGTTCAAAGAATTAGCGCGATATCTTCCTTGTACTTTAACTTCGATGATTACGCTTCAAAATCAAGATCGTAGTAAATCCTTTTGATATGATCGGAAGTCAGATTATTTAATTGCTTCATTCACTAACATCTCTTCAGTTTTCGAATGAAAAACAGTTAATGTCGCGAGCAGTAATTGTAATTACTCTTCCACGGTTTCTAGTATTCATTATTATTTCCACACGGAGAAAATTTTATATTAAAGATTACTATGTATGGTAGTAGCCGTGGACCATTGCTGGAATTATAAAAATTTTTACTATGTTATTATATTAATAATTATTAAACTAGTAATTTTTAATATAAAATTTTCTCCGTGCAAAAATATTCGAGTTGGAGAAAGCATAATTGTTACATTATTTTATTCAATATTTTATACGTTGTATACATTATTTTATACATAATTTAATACAAGAACATCTTGTATAAGATAATGAGCATTAATCAAGCCGTCGTGAAGATTTACGATTGATGTGACGGGTATGTTGCTTAAATTGCACCAAAAATCCGGCTTCGACGAGGTGATATATCTTCGCCGATGCTTAATATCGGTTTAATGTCATCATAATGGCTAAAGATAAGATCGAATATTTTTTATTCACTTATAATTCACGAGCGTACCTCAAATTAATCTTATAGCTATTACGGGAGCCTGTTTAATCATCTCTTACACGTCTACTCTGGAGAAACCATAATTTTTTCGGAAATTTCTTTCGACTAATTTCGGTCGTGTGAACGTTCAGAGATACATTTTCATAAATTAATTACGGATAATAATAATCAATATAATTTTATTAATATCAATAATTAATATCAATTAATATCAATAATTATATTACTGTTAAATTTGTAAATGTGAAATTGATGTCAAATTTGGGTCATTTATAATCATCTCTATAGATCGCCGCTGCTTCTATACCCAATATGTGGTTAATTTAACTAGGACAGTTAAGTTATGGTTGTTTTTTAACCACATATTTTGTGTTAAAATAATAAATTTTGACCTACGTGAAAGTTAAAAATAACTAAATATGATTTAATCCAAGAAATTGGTTTAAATTTGATCTTTTAATATTTAACAGTGTAAAATAATTTAACTTTGAAATATAAAATTAATGCCTTCTATGCACTAAACTGCTTTATTTTTAATTCAATAAAATTAATTTCCAGAAACTTTAATATTCCTAAATCGCCAGTAAATAATTAACATATAATAAATTGTAAGACGACTTGAGAATCTAATAGATGCTTTAGCATTATTATTATTAAATTTTATACTCGTAGAGGACCACAATCCGTATGGTTGATACGTATAGTAATAAAATACCATCTATGGCCAGTCAAGTCGTCTTACAATTTATTATATGAAAATTAATTTCGTTTAATCATTTTATCAAATTGGATGAAAATACGATACAATAGCTAGCTACAAATGTGGCAAATAAACGCTGAAGAAGCGCACTAGGAAATAAAGATGGATGAAGGAAATTAAAAAAAGATTGCTCCAAAGATGCTGCCGCTCGAACGATTTGCCTTATCAAACGTCACTTCTCGCGAGTCTCAGGATTCAACTCACAACCCGCTGGCGAAATTGCGCGATCGAATCCCGGTGCCCGCCCCGAACGGAGATTTAAGGCGCACCGTCGTCAGGGGAATTTAATTCGGGAATTTATGAGGCGAGCGAGATCTCGCACAAGGCACGACGGAGATCATGAAAGCTCATTGTCGGATTAAGAAGTCGGCCGAGTTGACTGCACGAGCAGGTGCAAACCTGCCTGTTTGCTCGACTGTCTGCCTGCCTTCCCGCCTGCCTGCCTGCCTGCCGCGTCGCACGAATTCCGCCATTATACCGGATGCCTCCTGGTCTTAACGAGCTCAATTATACTTCGCTTAGGGGTGATCCGCGGAGTCGATGATCGCGACACGGACGAAGTACGAATTAGGACCACTGGAGTCAGTTGAAAGTTTGAGTCGCTTTCCGCTTTCTCTCTCCTTCTCCTTCTCGATCTGTGTCTCTCTCTCTCTCTCTCTTTTTGGCACGAAGGGCACACCCGGACTGATCATCGTCGTTAGCATGTTGTAGTCGGGACGCAATTTAACGATCATTTTCACGTCGCAATTTCGTGCACCTTTCCGTCCCCCTAATGTCTTCATAACGCACGGCCCGCGCGAAATCCATCAACGTCGCTCCTACGTTTTATAACGTGACGGTCGCGTGTCCGGGCCGCGAGCGAATTGCCCGCCGCCCCGAGTCCCGAGATGTGCCGTAGTTTTTTTAAGCGTGCCGCAAAAGTCGACGGCGAACGCGACTTCGGGCGTCTCGCGGCGTCGAGCCGAGTCGAGTCGAATCGGCTGGATGAAGTCGGGTCGCGAAGGTGATTTCGTCACGCTTTCATGGCTCAATTACGACGCTTGTAAAATGCGCTTTGATCTCGAATCCTCGCGATTATTCAGATAGAATCTACGGCAGCGCTTTATAAATTGAATTCCATCATATCGTAACGTGGTGTCAGGAAGTGTATCTCGAGTAGGCTAATCGATCGTGTTAAACGAAGAAAAATATGATTAACATTTATTACCGTATCTCCTGAACACGCTCGTGACGCGACCTGATTTCGATCTGTTTCACTCAAATAGATCCATTTTTTGCATTTGCTCGTGTTACACTTGAAAAAATTTTACGCGTGATTTCAACTACTTTTATGTAAATGTAAATCGTAATGGGGCAAAAAGTCAATACACGTAAATAATAATTAAATATTTTCCGTGGCTATCGATTAAATAAAGATTTCCTTGAGGAAAAAGAAAAAAGTTTAAAGTTAAAATTTCTACAATCAATATAATCATACAATTGTTATTTACGTTGCATTATACAGGGTGTTTCAGGACCTCTGCATCAAACTCTGAGGAACGATAGGTCTCGCAGAAATGGATCATTTTTTATCAGTAACCCATGTTCTCTGACGCGTCGTTTAGGTGCTACGCGACCGCGAAGGTCTTAGGTGACATTTATTACAATTATGAAAGGAATTTATCTACGTAGGTATATTGGTTCTGTTGATGTTTGTGTTCTTCGAATATCTTTATGTTTATGTTTACATTGTTATATTGTTACATTAACCAAGCCATGATCCCTTTTCCTCGCCCCTATCCTACGTCTGTGTACGTATTCGATTCCTGGGCAATCGCTTACAATCATCAATCAAGGATGGACGTCTTTGATTTGGCTGAACTCTCTGACATGATAATGTGTTACGGGGAGGCTAGGAGAAATGGAAGAGGAACCAATGTACCTACGTAGATGAATTCCTTTCATAATTGTATTAAATGTCACCTAAACCTTCGCGGTCGCGTAGCACCTAAACGACGCGTCAGAGAACATGGGTTACTTGACAAAAAATGATCCTTTCTGCGAGACCTATCGTTCCTCAGAGTTTGATGCAGAGGTCCTGAAACACCCTGTATACACTCGAGTAAGTAATAGAACGTGGAAGTCGATACTCATGTGACATGGAAATGACTCTGCTCGAAACAATTATCCTCGGGACACTAATTTCAGCGGGATATCAGGGCTCCAGCGTCTTTGCCCTCTGACCTCGAGATTCCGGAGATACTTGTTACTCTAACCCCCCGTACCACTCGCTGGACACATTGATTCCTTGGTTCTGTTGTGGGCGGATCCGCGTGTGTCGGGAGATCAGTCCGGATCTCTTCTCCTCTTCTTTGTCGATCTTGTCTTCGCCGGCTCGGTACGGGCATAGCGCAATGGTATAGACCCGCCGTTACCATTATCCGTAATTATCATCAAATCCACGTCTTTCGCTTTTATCGAGAGACTCGACGGCGCGGCTCGATCAAGGCGAAAGTACCGCGTCGATGTAGGCTCGCGCAACCAACGGACGATTCAAAACCAGCCGATGAAAACTTACGTTTCGGTAAAGATGTGAATCCCTAATCCCTAATCACGTGTTAACATTCTCGACCACCGCTAACGATCGCGGGTTTGTAAATTCGCACCGCTCGGCGCCAATAACTCCGACTATCCGCGTGCAGGCGCCTAGAGATCGTTATCTAGGGTGGGAGGGGAGGGGAAGAGGAGGATTATAAAGCCCGAGGACACGTTTCATTAGCTTCATTAGTCACCGCGCGTGAGGGTCGAATTTTTACGATGGAACGAACCGGTACGAACCATACGGATTCCGAACACTTGTAGATCGGCCCGGGATAGTGTCAGGCCGGACGATAACTCGCCTAATTATCGGGACCATGGAAGTCGCCCCGGTACTACGGTGTCGAGAGACGCGCGCTGGAATTTCGGTAGATACTTTTACACAGGGGCGTCCAATTTATTAGCCGCGAGAATGGGCCCTGTTTGCCAGCCTCCTTCCTCTGTTTCTTCCCGAACCCCGAGAGATTAACTACGGACCTCTCGAAACGCGTTTGTAAATCCATCCGCGATAGGGATCGACGTGCTCGCGCGCGCACGTTGATCTAGGCGTTGCTTGGCCCTTTAAATTCCCTTCAACGCCGGCGCCTATCGCATCCCTTCTTCCGTTCTTTGATCGTATATCGCTTGCATTAAACGTCTCTTTTTTCTAAATAACTTGTAATATATCAAAATATCTGTATAAATTTCTTACTCTTAATAATTGGTGCAATAATCCAGACGAAATACTCTTTTGATTTTTCGGAAGAATTGAAATTAATAATTTCTTTTTAAAGATATTGAAGAAAGTAATCCATCTAGATTTAATTTTTAAAAATTATAATATAAATATGAGAATAGGCCAAATGTCGGTCTATCTTGGTGCCTAATAATAATTTTTGTGAATTTTTTTAGGAAAATTAAACACAATGATAAGTGAGATTAGGACCGACGAAATTGTCAAATATAAATATGAGAATAGGCTTGGTGCCTAATAATAATTTTTATGAATTTTCCATAATCTCACTTATCATTGTGTTTAATTTTTTTTATTTTAAAATTAACTCTCTCGTTCAGTCTCTCGGGAAGAGAATAATAACGCGTGTGTTTTGCCGAGAGGGCAGTTCCGATTTTGGAATCGAGCCTACCGGAAGTCGAGGAAACAGCTGACCCGACCCAGCCAATCCACCGATTCCCTTAAGCACCGAAACGACTAACTGAGACGTTCGGATCCCCCGAACTTTATCGGGACAGGATCTACGACCAGGTTCTGACCAGTTGCCATTTAGTTTCCTTAGGCGAGCGAAGACGATCCGCTTGTATTTGGATATCCGATACATACGTTACGTGACATCGACTCAATGTTTCCTGATTGAAGATTTAAACGCACTGTCGGTTTCCCTTGTAATTGCGCGTATCTGATAATTCAATATTCTATATATAATATCTCTACAGCTTCTTATTTTATCTATCCTTCTCTCACTTCCAATTTTGGTACGAATTTATCATAATTATTTCTTTATTTCCCCATTTTTTCCTTCATTGTCTTGAAATTTCGAAAATAGTGACCATTAATACGAGAGAAGGTAAGAAGAGCAACAAGATTATCCATTAAATTGGCTCATAAGTAAATCTAATCGTCCGAGCTTACCGCGAAAATGAACCTCGTACATACCGGGTGAGGTATATCGACGTGCGGCTCGTCCGTGTTGGTACAGAGTCACGGGCCGCGGATGGACGTCGAAGGGAGGGGGGGCAGGGTTCGTCGAAGGGGGTGAGGGTGAGGCGGAGGGAGAGAACGAGCGGGCGGATGTGTCTGAGGTAATTGAGGCTACGGGTCATCCGGGTCGCAAGAGTCACGAGTCACGAGCGAGCGGCCGCGAACAATGCCGAGCGGCCCTTCTTGTTCGTCTTCTTCCTCCTCCTCTCTTCCTCCGCCACTTCTCTGCTGTTCCTTCTTCCTTCTTCTCCTCCTCTTCCACTTCTTCTTCCCTTGAGGACCTCTCGTCTCTTCCGCCGTTCTCCAACGTTCGCCTCTGCGTTCCGTACGAGCGGGCGATTCCGCCGAGCCAATCGCCATCGGCATTGCTCCGCGTCGCCTCTGTACTTATTAGATTTGATCCGAGCCGCAGATTAACATTGAAACAAACGTTATTTATGACGCGCGGTATCATTGCGAAACGGGCCCCGGTATGATGACCCGCGATATTCCGCGCCGACATCGTGCTCGCATCGGGGCCCCGCCGGCCTCGCGCTTTCTCTTTACGGGCGGCGGCAGAGACGAGAAGGGATGAGCGGGCCCCGAAGGATAGGGGGGGGGGGTTCGAAGGAAGAGGAAACGCCGGTCCTCCACGGAAGAACGCGGGAGCGAGTGAGAGAAGCTCTTGGATGGATCCGGTATCCCTAATGCAAACCGCGTCGGGACTTAGTGATGAGATATTGAGTTGGTAATCTCGCGTCAGGATTTCGTTGATGCCGTAAGACTAAAATAGAGAAATAATAAGATTACTTGTACAATTTTCTCTTGACTTTTTCTCTTAATTCTCGATCTGTAATTTGTTCATCCGCGATTATCCAGCGGTGCAGGTGGTGCAAGAGCTTCAACTGAAAAACCGGTTACGAGATAATCCGTAAAAATGCCCGCTCTTTCCGGAGATGACAACGAGACGTGGGGTGGGAGCGAGGGACAAACGGAATCTCCCACGCCACGAGGTCCGGCGTGGCCGGGCAATCGAAGACAAATTAGCGTTGCGTGATGCGCGTTGATTCTCTTCGATAGCGGAACAACGGTTACGTGTACACTCAATCGGCGGTACACAGCCGCAGGACTCGTCCGTGAGCGCGTGTGCGCGCGCAATGAGAACGTATCCTCAGGACGCGATGCACCTATAAGCGTGCTCGTGTTTAATTTCGAGCGGAAACACAACGTAATTCAGCATAATTTTTGGCTGCGGTCCACTCGGTGCTACAAATGTTTCGAAGCGTTTAATTAACCAATCAGAATAAGGAATTCTATTAATTGTCCAATCAAAACATGCTTCAAAGCATTTGCAGCATCAAGCGGACCGCAGTCTTTATTTCCAGTCTAATTACGAAGATATTCGATGTTGTAAATCGATGGAGATTGAAAAAGACGATGCTCGAGGAAAATTGAATTCTAAATTAACTGAAAAGTTTTTCGTTAAAAAAAGTGAGATGGCAACTCCGTAGCGTTACGCGTAATATTAGATATTTACATCGTTGCCCATCAATTCACTTCACTTTGTAGAATGTCTTTTTCTGAATTACATATATTTCTGAAAACAGCATTATGCTGTTAATATATGTCTTGATACCGAGAAATAAAAGTGCCTGTACCCTTACTAATTGGAAGTGATCCTCGCAAAAGGATGGACGTGAAATTATGGTTGACACAACCCGAAAGAAACTGGATACATCTGTATTTAAGTTGGTTTCGCGTGTCGACCGAACGATGTTAGGCCCCCGATTCCGCGGAACCGCATTTGCACGCTTCATTTTTTGCGTTTTCGCGCACCTGTTCGACGGTAATTTCTCCTTCGGCGATACCGGATTGTCACTCTGCTGGCAACACGCTCGACAGAGGCGTATATATGCCGCAGAGAGACAGCTGACAGTCAGTTGGCATAATTCCTTAATAAAGCTTGCTTTCAGAAAAGGTTCTATCTGAAGGTGCTTCGTACTTTACATAGTTATTTGTATTTTTTATTATTTACTATATTTTTAAAATACTAGTTTAGTGCCTGGTATATCGTTATAAATAGCGTTTTCGATTGGGCTGGGTTTTGTAAACCCAGGATAGGTTCCATTGTAGATTCAGAAGAATAGTCCTATCTTAGCTGAGATCTAAAAGTATAATCCAATCAGAGCAAGTTGTGACGTCAATAATCGCTCCGAGAGCGGAGTTGAACCTGGGTTGAACCCAGCCCAATCGAAAACGCTAAAAGATTACAAGTGTGCCGTTTATAATTATTTTAAACTTCAAAAAAAAATTTCAAGGTTCTAATATTTTCGACTTTTCAGACTCTTCTAAAATTTCCAAATCCAAAACTTCGAGAATTTCGATAAGCTCTAAACATGAAAAATTCGCGAGATGAAAGAACGTAATGGCAACGCAAAGGTGCGATCGATATGGTGAAACATGGGCGGGCGGCGTCGCGTCGGTTTAAACAATTCCGTAGTAAAAGGACGAGCAAATGGACGCGTTTGGCGGAAGGAACTGTAGCGTCCCGCCGAGTTAATTACTGGCAGCGAGCGTGAACTAGGACCTTCTCTCTTTCTCTCCGTCTCCATCTCTCTTTCTCTCGAACGTCTTGTGCCTTTACCTGTAATTTACGTGCTGGGCTTTAGATAACCGCCGTTGTTGTTTCTCCGTGCATTTCACTTCAGGTACAACGCTTAATTAAACTCCGTGTGTAGCTGCTGAGACGCGAGCGCGGGCGAGGATGCTCCTCTCGCCCGGGCTGAAAATCAGCCGGCCGGATAACAGGATTCCGCATCGCGTGTGTCGCCCGCGACAAACAATCAGCGAGCATCCACGCTCCAGTTGTTGGGAATTAAGGCGGTTTCTTTATAAGTATTTTCAAGCACAGCAGATGGGAGTTGTTCGCGGAACTTCGCGGAAAGGTTGGATATGCCCGAGAATATACTTCGGATATATAAAAAGAAAAAATCTTCTCGGGTCTCCACCCAAAAGGCGAAGGACTATGAACCCTTCGTTCCAGAATGACGAACGTAGTTTATTCGCTCTAGAATTACGAAACAAATGTTTGAATAATTTGTCGGCTTTAAATAGCCATTCTCTCTCTCTCTCTCTCTCTCTTCGATGAAAATAACATTCATTAAAAAATAACATTTGTATTTAACGTACTTTACGTTCGTACGCAAACGTGAAAATTTTTCGAAAAAGTTCTCCTTTTCTTGAAAATTTCGCGATATTCTTTTATTATTTATATGAAGGGATCGGATTGACGGTTAACATCGCTTTCGTTCGACGGGCTGAATTCGCAAGAGAGGCTCGCGCGAAAGTGATTCCAGGTGATTTCACGAGCCGATCGTGGCGGATCGCACGAATTATCGGGTTCCTGTTAGTTGCGTGTCGAGTGTTGCGCGCCTTGGCCGAACAGCTCTTCTCCTCACGACAGGACAATTGCCGCGTTTCCTGATATAGTTTGCGCCCTTCCAAGTGTAACGGACGGAAAGTCCGCCGCGGTTGGACGTTCGCTCTTCCGCGCAAGGTCCCGTCGCGGAAGATTTTCTTTCCGATCCTTTGCGCAATTCCGATAAGTTCGCAATTCTACAATTCGCCTAATTAATGGGACGTCAATTGCACCAGCCACAAAAGCCCATTTGTCCTGGAACATCAGTATTATTCTACATAGACGCGGAATTTTTATTTAGTACGATCGAAATTGTGTGTGTTCCAAAGAAAAGAATCGATTTATTTCCCAATCCTGATTTATTTAAGCCGAGGGACATCAATATTGTGATCGTATTAGAAAGGGAGAGAAAGAGGGAGAGAATTACAAGAATTCCAAGCCGTATACAAGTGTTCAAACAGTGTACACTCAAATACGTGTGTTATTGTAATAGAATGTGACTACATAAGATAGGAAAGCGGTGACTAAAAAAAAGTCAATAGTCACAAAAATTGAGGCGAGGCATAGTGTATGAGCACACACAGAACGAGACAATGAAAAATGAGCGACGCTTTAAATATATATGTGCCGCTGCTTTCCCCTAAATGCACACGACGGTAATGCGAAGGATATCGTGGGGAAGTAACATTTCGATATGGGGAATAACTAGAACCTAATACACTATTCCCCTTTATTTCTATCCTATCCGCTCCCCTCGCGTTTAGTGGCGATATGTGACAGCTTATTTTCCAAAAGGCGCACCGACAACCCCTAATGGGACCGGTACGCTTCACAAATATAATCGAACGATCATGGTTTATCTCTGCTACTCTCGCGTTACTCTTCGGAATCAATCTGCATATCGGAATGACCTTACGCGAATGTTGTTTGTAGATATAAATTCGCTTGTTTCGCGTCCGGCTAAATAAAATTCGGCAGCTACATTCGGCGTTTCCGGAAGTCAAAATGTATGTTATTTACACAAGCCAAATGCATTGAACGCGAAATAAGTAATAAGATATTAATGAGTAGAAATTAATAAGTTGCATAACTAAATAAAAATCAAGCTTACGGAAAATTAAGATTAATAAAAATGTAATAATTACTGCTGATCTATATTCGAGTTTATAATATTGATATGTAACCACCAATATAAACTTCTTTTTCTCGTAGTTTAACCGTGTGGCGTGCAGAAATTCAGAGAACCGGCCGACTACGGATTCGCATCGACGACTTGCAGTTGCAATTCTTACCTGCGAGGGGAGCCTGCGCGCTCAGGCCAATCATCGTTGCTCGAAGGAGCGTGAAGTAGGAGGAGCCGAAGGACATCCCCGTTATCCGTGTCCTGACGTGGCGTGCGCGGTGCAAATTGGCAGCTTCCTTCCTGCCGACGCTTGATTCGCCACCATCGAAATCGCTCGAGCGTCGAGATCGAAATCGCGAGCGGTTACCTCGATCACGGATCTCCACGGCTTCGATTTACGAGCGAATCAAGCTCACGCGATCGCCGCTCCCGGGAATCTCTCGAATGGCCCCTATTGTATTGTTAAACAACGAACAGCGGCATTGCAAATAGTAATCGCGCAATCTGCGGGGATTGCTACGTAAATAAATTAGCGAATATCCTTGAAGATTGCCGATTGTTACAAAATAATCGCATTAACGGATATCCCTTTCGAGATCCTTGGTCTGGTCCGTCACGGACACTGTCTGTTTCAGCGTGTAACGTTAGAACATCGGGAATGAAAGATGTGATCGGACGTAGATGCGTAAATAAAGCATCGTGTTTTTCTACCGAATAAATAAAATATTGCGTATCCTGTGTGATGGCGATGTGGATTTAGCGACGCGCTCGTTACATAACTTTCCGGGCTCGCGACGTTCCATTCGTTGCATTACTTTCAGAATTTTTTATGTAATGTGAAATGTATACTTCATACCCGAATTGCGTTACGCTTGTCGTTACACGAGCGAATTAAAATGTAAAGATAAACGAATTAAGATATAATATAAATAGCAATGTATGACACTACAGATCGTTCTGCAATAAAAATGAGTCGTAATGTCTATAATAGATGTAAATACAAACGACTGATTCATAAAAAAACAAAACGCGTAAGAACACTGTTACGTTCTCCATAAATTACCGAGATCCGTCATGGAGATGAGAGTGAACACGCTCCTGCCGTCTTCGGGTCCCTCTCGGAGGAAACCGAGAGCAACGAGAGACTCGACGAGAGTCGCTCGCTTCATAGCCGCGGCACAATGGGATCAATATCCCGCTGGGGAATAAACCCCATAATCCCCCCGGCATCTGTGGGCCACCTGCAGTCGTGCGTTTCGTCACGGGTTAGCCGTGCGTTTTTCCTCCGTTGTCACCCGGCCGCGAGATGATTCCAAATATTTGGACAAGGTGCCGCGCGATCCCTTAGACGCGATCGAATCGAAGACTTTTCCCTAATCCGCCTGATCGACGCTTAGCAACTGACACTGTAATTCTCACCTTCGCGACTTTGTAATCGCGTCGAGTCCTTCAGTTTCTCAATGCTCTCGTCAATTCTAATAATTAATATAAGATAATATTGTAATATTATAATAATAAACAATAACGACCGCGTAATGTATACTACAAATTAAAATCGAGAAGGGCCTAAATAATCATAGCTGGATCTTTAGTGCTCAATAATATTTTATGTGTGAATATTCTAGTTCAATAAACTGCGCGTCGATTATTTGTCGGTCTTGAAACGCAGAATTTTAAATTGAACCAGAATAGTAATATCAGAATATTAAATTGATAATCAATTTAATAATAATGATCTATAATAATATAAGATAATCCATCCGATTAGATGTTAAGAAAAATCAGAATCACACTGCTGTTTTGTATGTTGCGTATATCATTAAAATTGAGCTACAAACAAAACGAATTTTTTATATTTCTGGATGATTTTTAAACTTTCCTATTTATTCTGATTTATTTCGATAGATGTCTCATTGTTCGTTTGGTAGATCATTGTGCGAATACGCAAAGGTTGGTTAATTTTGACAGGCGAGTTCAATTCGAGCGATCGCTCGTGATCGACGAGGTGGTATTCCCAGAATCCCCCGAGCTCGATCGATCATGATTCCGACCGGTGACAACCTCGAACACAGGATTACGCGGTGAATCAAGGACTATAAGGACTTGGTTTATTCTTCGTCGTTGCTCTTTTCCCGTCGTCTCGTAATCTTTTTGAAAAGGGCGGGGAACGTCGCACCGGTCGAATCACAATTCAGGAATCTGTCGCAGGACTCCAAATATTTTCACAGCCACGCCAATCTATTGTCAAGCTCGGGGATTACCTAGAAGAGCGCTACATGCCATCTTTGATTCCCTTACAAAGACTCATTGTCAGTCGGAACTGCTCGACTTACTTTTGCAGTCAAACTTGTGCAATTCGCAAGCTCTACGGAAATTAAAATAAACGAAAAGCGTATCCTATATAATTTAAAATCAAGATTACAGAAGTTAGTGTTATAACTGTAATTGAAATCTGATGATAGAATTTTATACTTTGTAATAAAATTCAAATTGTCATCTGCAAGTTTTCTATTTTTATATCTGTAAATAATATCATTTTAGATAAATTTTGAAACAGTGCTATACTATAATTTTCTCTAAATTTTACTAATGTTATTTTTAAAATAAAAGCACAATTTTTAATTTTAATAAACGACGTTGAAGTCGCTTTCTTGATCCAGGCTACTTCTATGCTCGCAACTGTTGTATTATAACTTCAATTTCGTCAAACTTTATTCTATATTTCTGTAGTACCTGGAGATACTGAAATTTTTGGAATTCGATAAAACGATCGCGCGATGCTCATAGAAATTTGTGAGGCCACTTGGGTGGCAGCATCGAAACGGATAACGATAGACTCTACCAGCTAACTTTCTTTTCAAGTCAAGAGTATGATCGATCATCACGACATTCGGATTACGTTCTATTCAAAAGGACATGCTACAAGATACTCTCAGCAGGTAGCGGACCCGCAGGACACGAATCGAATCACCCGTGAAAGCGTAGATTTAACGCGGGTAACCGCTCGCGTTTTCCGCGCCGCGGTCGCCCCGGCTAAAAGCGGGGCTCGCTTAATCGCGCGCGGGCCGAGATTTATTATTTATCCGCAGATCCATTGTCCTTAATTTATCGCGCGTTCCGCTTATCGACGTTTACGACCCTAATGGCGCTCGCTATCCGACGCGAACTCCGCCGGCGGGGCTGTTTGAATTTTTCAGGAGCCGAAGCGTCGAATCCGTCGCGGATTTCCGAGCGCTTATTTGGTCTCCGCCGCCGTCGCAAACTTTCCGCGTGTCAAACAGATGTAAATCATTCACCGTGCCGACCGAATTTTAACGACTGCGCCGCTCGCGCGTTAAGCGGCGCACCGAAAAACAAAATGCTGCGTACGCTTTTAGATCGGGGAACAAGCCGTGCAATTTCCCCCGGGAAGGAAGCGTGAAAAAACGATCACTCTCACGCAAGTACGAAATGTTGAAAGCGATGTTTTTCGACACGAAAGGCAAGATTTCATTACATATCTCAGTTTACGTGAAATTTAAACTAGAAATGAGAAAATTATTACGCACATTGCAAAAATTATATCGCAACATTACTTTTAAGCTAATTTATTCATATACACAGTAAAAAATAAAATGTTAATTGTAACATTTTTCACATGTCCCAGAAAGTCCACTCTAAATTTTAAGTTAAAGTAACTCATTTATTGTGTGTTGCTTGTTGACAAACTAGAAATGTTAATTAATTAACGCTATA
>NJRQ01000159.1:138894-158552 GCA_003063805.1 Aphaenogaster ashmeadi | reverse complement strand
AAAATGTTATGAAAATAATAACATATCTGTTGTATGTTAATTTTACATTGAAATAATAATCAAATCTTGGTAACACAAGAAAATGTTAACATATGGACGCACGATTTTTTACTGTGTATGTACGTTTTTATGGAAACCATGCAAGAAAAACAGCGAGATAATCAAATCAATAGAATACATATGCGATAACATATAGAATATATACGATAACACGAAGTAACATTTGTCACGTCTCTGACCCAATCGATTAAGTTATTTAGGAAGAACAGTGGGAATCGTTTCCGGATCGAGTTTTACCGAAAAACGGGGGAACGAAAAAGGCCGCTCCGAGAAGGAAGAGAGAAAGAAGAAAGAAAAAAACGCGACCGACCGGGTTCGCGGCAGCCAGTATCGGAACCCGATTCCGATATACCCGATTGGATGTCGAGTGCGATCGATTTTCCTTCCAGCTGTAAATCGAGATTAGCGGCGACGCGCGGTAGGTCCGTGCATGCGAGCGCACGCTCGAGAGCGAGCGGACGGACGAATGAATGAATGAACGAATAGAGGTGCCTCTATCCGGCGGAGATGGAAAAAGGGGGAGAGGAAAGAGTGCGAGCCCCCCCGGGGGTCGGCTCGGATTTCGCCCTTCGAGGACTTCTTTCTCTCCACTTCTCTCTCCATCCCCTTTCCCTCCCTGCCCTTCCCCGACCATTCGGTAGTCGGGTGGCACCCATACTATCCACAGACTCGCTTCTTAACTTACCTAGCTCGGGTGTCGCGTAAGCCCGCTCTAACGAGGACCAGGCTCTCTCTCCTTCTCTCAGTCGCTGAAGAGAGCGTCATTAAAAAGGGCCGATCGCGATTCGTCGGCTTCCAGAGAGGAAGTCTAATAATGAGCCTCTTTATCGCGCGCGGGGTGACCGCGAAACTGCCGATGCGTATCTCAATGACGGGTTCTTTTTTTTTCGAATCATTTGACGTCGCGAACGGCTCAGGATTTAATTAACTGGCCACCGGCGATCTATGAGTTTCTTAGTATTTTATTTAAGGCCGTAACGCGCGCGGCCATTATCTGCCGCGTACAAAAATGTGGAAAGATAATGAGATACTAAAAGTCAGAACCAACTGCGGCAGTAACGTGACAAATGAATTACAGCGCGACGGCCATGGCTATCAGCTTTAGCAACTTGCTCCATTTACGTTTAGTAACTTATTAAATTCGCATAACGCGCGGTCTTAGGCTAAATTACGTTTGCAAATTACGCTGGGACGCACCAGGCAGTTAGCCTATCGTCCACGCGTCCGTAACTCTATTCGCCAATTTAGAATAATCTGTTATGGGGCAGTGAATTCGTGCATTCGTTCTCGCATGAGTGGCACTGGAGTGAAAGCGATAACGTTATCACTCTCTCATTTCACCCTCGCTATCGCGTGCCGCAGCTAATATGGAAAAATGCCGCGGATTAAAACGCGCTTTTCAGGACGCCGCCAATCGCTCGTCGACTTCTCGGCACGTTCGGTCGCGAACCTTCGCGTGGAATCGTCAGCGAAAACTAATGCCACGCGACGGGGTTGTTTCCGGTCGACGACAGGTGTCTCGCTCCCGAATCCCAGGCACTCCCCGCGGGTCGGCAAATTAATTCGATCAATTAATACGTGCTTAAGCGAACGCGCGCGGACGACGCGCATTGGTTAATAACCAGCCGACTGGGTGCCATCTCGCCGAGTGCCATCATCCCCCGCGCGCGCGTCCGGGAAACGGCGCCCTGCCCTGCGGCTCGCATCTACGCGGATTGCGAAACGGCGGTGGCGGCGGCGGCTGTGCACACGCGTGCACGTATACCTACGTACGGCATCCAATCGATACCAGTGGCATCGCCGGACCGCCATTTTATTTCAGGACGATCCCTTTGTCCATTGCTCCTGGGGAGCGCCGATTGCAAATACATACAATGTCTTAGCTGCGTATCCACCAAAGGAACATTGAGAAATTTTTTGCAAACATATATATCTACACTTGCATACATAAATTTTAATACGATAATTTTAAACTTAAAATTGTTCTTAATATGTATGAAACTACAAAGATGATCTGGATCTAGGATAATCTCGATCTGGATATGATTATCTGAATGACATATATAAAACTACAAGGATTATGTAGGATTACCAAAGTAACGATAAAAGTAACTGTTAAATTCGTTATCGTTACTGAAAAAATGTAACTACGCGTTACCGTTACAGTTACAAAAAGAAAAAAGTAACGCCGTTACCAGTCCGTTATCAAAACAAAGTAACTGTAACGGTAACGGCGTTACAAGTAACGCGTTACTTCCCAAATCTGCTGATACATACATATTGAAACTTTTATAGAAACACAAATGTTGCTCTATATACTTTTGGTGAAACCGCAATTTTACAAGCTAGGTTTTTGTTCTTGCACGCGTCTAAAGCGGTAGCCTAATTGAAAAGCTTTTGTCATTCAAACTTTCTCTTGCAATATTTTATGTCTACATTTTTCACACTTTCTAATATAATAATTTTTGTCCCTTAAAAGCTTTCGAAGATCCCAATAAGTTATTTGAAGTGTCCCTAATAAATTATGAAAGTGCAAGAAAATGCTAATCAATGGTAAAACTTTAGAATAACGGACCCAGCCCCGATGACCTTGACCTTGACATATGTTGTCAAAGTCATTATCACCCTGAGTGACCATCAGAAGGTTTTAGCTGTCGCTCGTTTTTTATTAAAAAGTTATTAATAAAAAAAGTTTGAAAAATCTAGCAGTTATTTTAAGTATTGAAAAGCAATAAAGGTGGATCTAGGTTTGCGTTTATTAAGTTATTAAGTTATTAAATCACACACGCACACACACCGGGCGGGTGCAAGGGGGGCCTTCGCCCCCCCCCGCACCCACATCGGCGCTAGGGAGAATGGACCTTGCAAAAGTTGTATGCGGGTAAAGCAAAGTCCACCCTCCCTACCACCGGTGAGGGTGCGGGGGGAGGGGCAGAAGGCCCCCCTTGCATCCGTCCGGTGTGTGTGTGTGTGTGTGTGTGTGTGCGCGCGCGCGTGTGCGTGTGCGTGTGTGTGTGTATGGGATTATAATACTCAAAATAACTGCTACATTTCCCAAACTTTGTTGTTAATAATTTTTTTATAAAAAACGAGCGACGGCTAAAACCTTCTGAAGGTCACTCAGGGTGATGACCTTGACAACAT
Source organism: Aphaenogaster ashmeadi (assembly GCA_003063805.1). Classification (NCBI taxonomy): domain Eukaryota; kingdom Metazoa; phylum Arthropoda; class Insecta; order Hymenoptera; family Formicidae; genus Aphaenogaster; species Aphaenogaster ashmeadi. The sequence continues at coordinate 155,348 of NJRQ01000159.1, read as the reverse complement.
ATGTCAAGGTCAATGTCATCGGGGCTGGGTCCGTTATTCTAAAGTTTTACCAATAATTTTGTTGGGCCATCAAAATAATTATGCAAGACGCTCAAACATAATGATACTGCTGTAAAAAATTTTGAAATTTCAGCAATCAGTTTGAATGTCCTACACAATTATTTTGATGGTCCCACTAAATTTTTAGATACTTCAACAAAACCGTTCTTTCCGTGCACTATCGGAGAACAATCAAGTAATATGCAGTTATAGAGTGTCACACATATATGTATATAGTCCAGAGATGAGAGAGGTAATTACTAATTCTTTGATGTTAATTTTTCCATAATCAAGACGGAAAGTTGCGTACAATAATAATAATCAGTCCTAGCAATATCAATTTTCAATAAATGAACATTTATTTCACTCCTCGTTTAATTTGACGCACTAGATTTAGTATATTTTCCATTGACGCGTGATTCGAGAAAGTTGATGAAAGTCACGAACCTCGGCGAGCCCAAGACAACGGCGACAGGGGGTTAGTACCCCGCTTGCGTTTGAGACGCCGACGTAATCGGAACGGGCGATCGGGATTCGATCGAGATCTGATAATCAGGTTGTTGGCACCTGTGGCAACCGGCGTAATTAATGCCGGTGCTAGATGCTAGCACCCCTCGTTTTCCCCTTCATCCCACCTACATTCCCATTCTGTTGTCTCTCTTCAAAGCTCGTTAAGTCTCCGCGGGACATTACCGGGCAAATTAGGCAAATTGACTCTCTTTCCCCTCTTCCTCCCCTTTCCGTTCTTTCTTCTTTTCACTTTCAGTCCGCCGGCTTACCTTTTTGTGTCCCTTTAACTCTCAAACGCGGAATAAAATGGCTGTGAATCGGCCAGGAAGTGGGCGTTTCACCATGGTGCAGATTCCAAGAGACATGCAGAGCGAAGGGAAAAAAGGGGAACGAGAAGAAAAAAGGGGACGACGAGGTGACTTCGTCCTGATCCCTCTCCTCGCCGTTGCTTTTCGCAAACTGGCTCTCTCCGCGTTTGTTCTCTCCAGGTCCGTCTCTTTTTAGTCTGATCTTTTTCCTCCCTTCAGCTGCTCTTTCTTCGGCCTCACCTTCTCGTGGGGGTAATTAACGATTTAACAGACACGCTGGATGAGCGGTGCCGTGAGTCGGTTAAGCAAGTTGTTATTAAGACTGACGCAGTATCTCTCTGAAGAGGGGTGAGAGAGAGAGAGGGGGGAAGAGAGGAAGAGAATGGAGTCGGCTTAGGAGAGCGAGAAAAAGGAAGAGTAAAGTTTATTATATATCCTAGAATACGAATCTTCCCTCCGGGTATTCTACATACAAGGAATTAAATTGTAAAGTAGAAATTAACATAATAAGGTACGAAGAGTAAGGGTTAGTGCGTCTCGAGGCGAGGAAGAATGCAACAAATATGAAAAATTGCAAGTAGAAACGAAGCTGCTCCTTGTCATGGCTGAAGGGGTGTATTACCTTAACGAGTACCGTAAGCTACAAAAATTTGCAAAATACGTCTTGCGTAAAGTAAAATCACAATAATCAAACTGATAGGTTCGGGAGGAGAGGAGAGACGTTTTTAGAGAATCGAATCTCTTTTTAGACCATCCAACGATACATTTGTCACCCTAACATTTCCGTCAAAGAAAAATCGCACAAGTTGCAAGATGGGTAAATTAAGAAATTCGCCGAAGAAAGATAAGCTAAAAAGATCGTTTGACAAAAAAGTGCGTCGCGAAAAGATGCGAGCAGGATCGGCGCCAAGGATATACCGACGCAGGACGAATGAAGGCGCGGCGACGAGACGAGCAGGGCCGTTAATGTTTTGTGTATTTAAATAAAGAGCGGCGGCGATGGGCGCAAATTCGCACGCAAGTCGAGCCCCGGACTCGACCACCGGCTAATGGGTTTATAATGCCTTCATTCCGCATTAAAACGCCACCGCCAGCTCTCCGACACCTCGGCGACGGTTCTCGCGGTGTGTCCTGCGAGACCGATGGCCAAACCCGGTGGAACAATTTGCCTCCCTCTGTCCGCGATAATGCGCAGTTCTTGCGCGAAATTACATGGTATACGAATGCACAGAACCGAAGCTAGAAGAAAAGAAACGTCTGAATATTTCTTTTGAGTGCGAAGTCGGAAAGACAATCTTCCGAGAAAGATAACACGGCGTGACATTATGGGGGGCCCCCTTTCGTAGTACTTTACACGACAAATTCAATGGTGGTAATCCAAAATTTAACATAATCTACTTATTGATAAGCATTTGACATAAGTGGTAATTTAATATATAATCAGTGTATTCCGGTATCTAGATGACAATCTAGATGACAACCGGAAAACACTGTATATAATATATAATATATTATTTAACCCCCTATCTTCCCACACTTCAAATTTTTACGGGCTTCCCACACTGGGGTACAGGCTACCCCAGTCGAATATTAGGCTAAAAATATAAGAAAAAATCAACTGATTTTGAGTAATTTTTTTTCCATCGATACGCCACACATCAAGGAATATGCCTATGCATAGAAAAATATGAAAAAGACAGTAGTTTGTAAAATATTCGCTTGTAAGAGAAGTTACATTTCAAAATCGCAAACTAGGGAATTTTACCTGGAGTTACAGGAACCCCAGTGTGGGAAACTAGGGTTAATATAAGATAGCATGTCAAACAGTACCAAATACTAAAGTCCTCAAAGAAAATCCAATATACGCGCGAAGGATATCCGAACGATTAAGACGTCTTTAGATACGTCTGGTGTCCGTGATAGATTTTTCGTGAATTATATTCCCATCAGAAGTCGCTCTCGCGGCAAGATGTGCTCCACTTTAATGAGCGCAGGCGAATCACGCGCCGTCGTTCCCGGTCTTTTTACCGAAAGCACGATCGCAATCGCGTGCTTTACGGCGACGCGACGGGACGGAGGGTGCCCTAATCAAGCAGCCGGACATCCTCGATGTTTACGACGACGAGACGCTGCGCCGCTTTTTCCCTTTTTCATCGTAACGGTCTCACCGTGTCACTCCTCTCGGCGCCGCCGCTAATACCGGATCCCGTCGCCCTTTCGTGCCGAACGCGACGCGTGATTTACGACCGAAGGATGGATCGGCCGACCGTCCGGCCGCACGTCTATTCATGCCTAATGCCCGCCTGATACGGCCATAACGACGGAAATGTATTCATCCTGCCCACTTTACGACACGATGATCGCTCGACGAATTAATAAAGCGAATATTTCGCCGAATGATAAATTTAATCCCAGTTTAGTATACTAATTAATTATTTCAATTGCCGACACGGTAAAAGTTACGGCTTTCATATACGCGATTTAACGGATACGAGATAAAATAAATACATATTGTAATGATTTTAAGAAAAAGATGACGAGAGATAAAAACCAGTTTGTAGAAATTTGCTGAAGAAAATACTCAACGAGATATGTTACCACTCTTAGTTCACGAGAAAACTTTGAATGCAATATACAGCATCAAATTTTACTGCGTTTTGCTTCAAGATTCTTAAATATCTCAGCAAATTAAAGTAAAAAAATTTATTATTAAAATATAATAAAATATATCGCTCATTTGCTATAACATAACTCAAGAAATAAAATTTTCCAGAAAATGAGTTTAAATGTTTTAAATAATTAAAATCATTAAAATATCATTTTTAAATGCGATTTTGGTGTAATAACTAATTCTAGAAGAATAAAAGTATCATTAGAAGAGCTAATGATACTTTTATTCTTCTACAATCAGTTATTACACTAAAATCGCATTTTTAATAATAATAATAATAACCCAGGTAACACATGTTGGTTCATATACGTTTCATATACGTTTCCTAAACGTATCTAATATTTTATAACCGTTTAAAAAACGTGTATAAAACCAACATGTGCTACTAGGGAACTTTATTGAATGCAAGTAATAATAAAAATCGGCATGCAAGGTATAATACATATACATTTAAAAATATATTTTTTAAATAACTAAAAAATGACAATTTTTTAGTTATATCACTGTTGCTCAAATGAGCGATATTATTATTAAAATAGAATATTAATTCTTCATCGCGATAAACGCGTGTCACGTGCGCCAACAAAAATGCCCGGCGAAAACGACGACGCGAGAGCGATCTCGTGATCGCGTCGGCGATCAGTCGGTCTCGCCGGCTTGCATTTCCAGCAAATGGTGACTCCTTCATCCCCTAATCGCACGGTCGGCTTGAGGATCGCGTGATGATGCCTTTAAACGGGGCATCCTGTAGCCGGTTAACCGTACAGAACCGACAACATTTGCCTAAGCGTGTACACGCCAGCTCGAGCAGAATCACTGCGCCCAGAATAATACTTCCTTACCTCGATCACATCAGACTTACCCACGCCAAGGATGAGAGAGTAGATACTCGTGCGATTTGTCCGCAGGATAATATCTGCGGCGCGACGATAAATAATCTACAAGAGAGAGAAGGAAATGCTTCCGTTATTTATGAGTTAATTATATGATAACGATGATGTATGCTTCGGTACCTCCCGCACGGATTATCCTGGATTAAATTCTTACGAACAGGTGATAAAAAAATGCGATTAAGTCTGTTATCTTTCCAAGGTCTCTTATAATTTAAACGGGACGATTTTGGGAACGAGTGGAACGTGAAAGAAACGGCACGGACGGCCAAAGGGGAATATTCGGAACGGCGGCGCGGAAATATTCGGTACAAGAAGTTTATTAGGGTTTATTTACAAGGGAGCAGCTTGCACAGCAATAGGTGTATGCGTTTCCTCACAACACAAGCATTAACAATATAACGCTCTACACTAACACTAATCGCCGCGGCGATAATAATCCTTTAGGTGCTCGCGGAGAACGCGCGAAGTGTCGCTCGGAGATCCCAAATGATCCTGATTCTTCGACCTCTCGCTATACGCTCAACTTAAACGCGAATCGGATGTCGAGGTCCTCGGTTCCTTAAACGAATTTATCGAAGGATCGTAGATCCTTCCGGTCGAAACGTGTCGCGTCCAGCGCGCTCACTTCGCGCTCACTCCGCGTCGAAGTATGGAATCGAAACATAAATAACGATAACAATAGCTCGTGATACGAAATATACAGCTTATATTACAAGAGATAGAGGCGTAGTTACCTTACATCGCAAGTAGATATATGTATACCTATATACAAGTAGACTTTAGTCGCCGTACAGCTTAGTTGCCCTTAAAGATGCATTATACGTGTATTATGTACGGCAATTATGCCGCCTTGAGAACCAGGATGGTTACATATTTACAATCCGTGCGTATTCTTCGCGCGTGCGATACGCTGAAGATCACCGTGATCTTCGCAGTCGCTCGCGCGACTTCGAAACGACGTTACCGTGTTTCTTCCGTACAAAAATACGCAGCTATACGTAGTGACAGTTTCGACGAAACATGGAAATATAATGGGGGGCGCACAACGAAAATCTTTCCGCTCGAGAAATATCAAGTTGTCCGATTTGGCATACCATCGCAATTTTTCCTCTAAGTAGTTTCGACGATCAGCCTGCGGTGCCGCAGGATGCATTTCGAATATAACATAAAGGCGAGTGAAACTTAAACTCGGAGGTATATCCCCATACAGCACAGAAATTGCAGCAACATTGCATTAACATTGCAGCAACATTGCAATATTGCCGAAATATTGCTGCAATTTCTGTGCTGTATGGGTCTCATTTCCGGCGTCTTCTCCAAGTGCAACACATTCTTGCGCGACGATACTCTTTTTTTATTTCTATCGGTTTCAAAGTGCGTCCTTAAGTGCATCCTGACTACTAGGATCGCGGCGGCCCTATCGCTTCCGATCGCTGATCAAGGCAAGGATATGTACAGGTCGGGCTCCTCTCGGTCCCAGGGTTCAGTCGGGAGACAACGGAATCGCCGAGTCACGTGAGACGGCTCGGGTCCCCTGTACTTGCCACCATGCTCGCCAAAGGTCGAGAGTTCAGGCGAGAGAGGCAGCATTCAGACTCGCGGAGAGCGTGAGCTTTTACGTTTCCTTCCTCCGCTCCATCTTCGCGGCGCGAAGAGAAAGACGGAGAGCGACGACTCACCGCGGCCAACACGGGGAACCTTTGACACCACAATTATCGTCGCTATTCACGCCGGATTCTGCACGTTTCGTCGGTACCCCGAACTCGCGGCGATCTCCTCCTGACGCCTTCCGAGTCTTCCGACGCCGCGCGACGTCACGTGACACGCGCGACGAAAATCGATCCCCGATTGCGCAAACATTTCACAACGATTTGTCACGTTACGCACGCATACGGATGTGCGAATGCTCGTTCATCCTGTATTTATTTAACGGAATGGAGACCGGCTCCTTAATAACATAATACGGAAACATAATAATTAACTGTACGATAGATATTGCACTTCTAATGAGAAAATTCTGTAACTGCTATTCTAGAAATCTAAAAAAAAAACGAGAATTATTTTAAGTTGCAGAAGTAATACGATGGAAATCGACTTTCACCGCGCGCAAAAAGCTTCGTCATACTGAAAAAAAAATTCTTGGTAAACCTGTGAGATGCATTTAGTATACTTTTTTTTAAGTATTTGATTATTATTACCGATTATATAATAATAATAACAAAACATTTTGTAATAATTACAAACATTTGTAATAATTATAAAAGAGCAAATTTTGTTTAGTTGAGCCAACTAAATTATGTAATACTTATTATACGTTTAGTTGAAACTATTTCACCAAGGTGATTGGTAATGTTAACCAAGCCCCTGGATTTTTATAACCAAGCCTTTCTTTCAGTGCAGTTCTCCGTGAAAGAAGACGAATATTGCAAGGCGATACGCGAATTAATCGCTCCGCTCCGGTCTCAGTCGAGAAAAGTTGACTTTCATCACATGGAGAGGAATTAGATTCCTCCATAAAAAAGTCGCAATGCAATTCGCGGTACAATTATACGGAATCTCCCATTTCTAAATGAAAAAAACCAGCTGTCGTCGCGCAGTCTTAGTAAAATGTCTCAAACTAGCGTCCATTCACACGAGAAAATCGCGACCATTATTCTCCTAATGAAGCCACGAGGGACTACGAGGGCGAGAGGTCTTGGGCCTCCCTGCTGAGACTATCCGTGGGCGACGGTGTGGCCCTTCTGGACGGCGACGGCGACGGCGCAGCCGGCGTCGAGGACTTGGAGACGGTCGCCGTGTGGTAGGGCGAGAAACGGTGGTGGGCCAGGGCAAGGGGCGACGGGTAGAGCGGTCGGGGGGCTGCAGGGCCCGTCGGGTTCTGCTGGGAGCTGGACGCGACCAGTTGCTGTTGATGTGCTGCTGCGAAGATAGTGGACCCGATCGACGAGGCCCACCACAGATGGCCCAGTTGCTGTTGCTGTTGTTGCTGATGATGTTGCTGCTGCTGCTGATGGCTAGTGCCCGCGGCCGAGGCGCCCGGATAGACCAGAGCAGGATTGACCAACTGGGCATAAGGACTGGCAGCCACGGCTGCCGCCGCCCTCAGCAGCATCTGAGAACGCGCAGCCCATAAAGCTTTTTCCTCGATACTGAGATTGCTCACGGCGCCAGCCTGGAGCTGCTCCATCTCGAAGGGAAGCCGATGCGGAAACCTCAATGACTGCTGTTCCGCCAGCATTGACTCCATCGTCTCCCTGAAAGGGAAGCTGCTCCATTATGCATACCGTCTTCTAACAGCGGGATTCTTTAGGATATTGAGGTACTTGGAGTTTTTTCTACCATTACGTGCAAAATTCTGTTCCGTTTCCAGGGTTTCGTTTAATGTATCTTCTTTCAAGCGCTTTGGCAACACTAATTGTAAGATTAATGATCTTCTATACATTTTTACGGTAGCTGCTTACAATTTCACATTAGTAAGTAACTTTTACTGTATTCAAAAAAGAAAGATCTCTTTCCTATATCGATACATCCATGTCCATGTCAAACGAGATCAACGTCGATTTACGTAGTTCCTAATTATTTTACCATCACAAATTTCATCAAAATTACCGTCGTCTAACGTCAGTTAGCGAGGAGCTTACCTTTCGAAGTCCGTGAGACGAGAGGAGTCCCGAAAGCCCTTGGCGAACGGATTACTGTCGATCTTGAGCTTCGTGATCTGTAACAGGCGGAAAAACGGCGGTCGGTTAGTGCTTGGCGGACGGGAGATTGGCGATCGGAGATCCGGTCGCCCCCGGACTCGCATTAACATCGGCGATCTCTCGCAAACTCCCCGATCTTATTACCCGGCGCGCGACAGCTCGGCTTCGCTCGGGGAAAATTACGTCACCGGACGGCCAACGGCGCGTGGCGGAAAACGGCCGGCTGTTTCGAAACGGTTCGTTCCATCGATCGGGAGTCAACGGCTCGTAAAATTAGAAGAAGGCGGCGAAGCGACGTACCTATACGGGGAGGAGGAGATAGGGGAATTAGGGGGGGGATCGGAGAAGAGATAGGGGAACGTCGCTGATGCACGGGAATCCTCGCGGGCGTTACGGAAGCGAACTGGAAATGCACCGGTTTCGAGATTTTTCTGGCAAATAGTATAGCATCGGTGGCTGATTCATCGAACATCGAGATCGGATATTACTTTTGACCGGGACGAGATAAGCGACCGCGATATTGCTCGATACCGTACGACAGTTAACCCTTCGATAAAGTGTCTCTGTAGCACGATAGATTGGACAATTTCTCGATTTATCAGCGATTAAAAGAGCCGATCGTTTCGAGAGTGGCATGAGAAAAATTATGGGGCGTAAAGAATTTACTAAAGATAGAAATGTAATTGTGTATGTACGTGTATACAGCATCTATATTTTTTCATTTATCTGAAAGCTAAAAAATTGATTTATGGCACTCGCTGTGAATTATTCTTTGTTTGAACTCTTTAAACTTGTGTATAATGCCGGTATAACTAATAGGAAACGATATAGGTAAAAGAATTTCAGATAAATGAAAAATAGGTGCGCTTATACATTTTAACAAAATATCTCGTAAAGAGATCTCCTCTAATACACAAAAGACATTGTTAAAAAAAAACTATTCATTAATTCTTTCATAAAGTCGTTTTGTTACAATACTCAACTTCTTTAGAGGTTTACAAAATAAATGGTCTTCTTTGTAAATAGTTGTAGTAAATGATTATCTTTCTTCTTTCTTTCCATTTTCTCTATATAATGGATCTACTAGTCTCTATCTAATAGTCTCCGCCACGTTAGCAAAGCTACCTCGCTGCAAGGGCAAAGAACGCTTTGTTCACGCTTGACATTCAAAAAATCGTCGACCGACATGGTGGTCGACAGGAAGAAATCTGAGAAAGTTCGTCTACGTGTTGGTCTACATATCGTCACGTTTGTAGTAGCCTCTTAAGTGGTTGGACTGCATTTCCTCTCTCACTGCGCCACCCCTACGGAAATCCACCCTAAGTCAGATCTACACCCTAAGTTCGGTGTTTCGCATTACCTACGGGCCCACCCACGGCGGGATGGGACAGGATACACAGGTGGCCCCGTTTCCGAGATTTCCGACGTTAACCATCGTCTAACCGACAACGCCCTTCGCCTTGTGCTCTCCCTCTTCGGCAAAACCTTTGAGGACAGAGGTTCGTTCCAGGGGATACCTGCGTTCGGACTGTTGCGAAGTTTCCAAACATAAAAAATAGTGTTGAACCGACAAATTTTCCTCGCGTTTAAGCGCGAAACGTGTCAGCTTTCTTCATCACAAGGCGCACGTCATGGTGATCCATGAAAGACACTTTAACGAATAACAATAGGATAATCGTGTTTTGCAAAAAGACCAAAAAATTTATCATTTTTTCGATTATGACGTCGATTATGACGTCATACCCTTTCATTATGACGTATATTTTTTTATTAATATAATTATTATCTAGTAATAGAACTACTACTAGTTTTAAGAAAAGAAAAAGAAAAATTGCGTACACTTAATTATGAGATATATATGTATAAATAATCATGAAATACAAATTGATATATCAATTTTAACAATATTTTAATGCGGATTTACCCAAAGTAAATCTGCACTTTTAAGACCGTCGCAAAGATGTCGTAAAGATGATACGGATTATTATGAGAATTAAAATAAATTTACGACACATCTTTAAAAGATCAACATGACATTTTCGGTGAGTGTTATGAGACTACGAATATATAATCTTTTTTAAAAAATTTTTCAGACACTAAAAGTGTTAGTCGGACTTGAAATCAAGCCCGCGCTTGGTAATTGGGTGATTAGACGATGCCGTTAATTAACGCCTTCCCACGCGCGCTGGCGCTCGGACGAAAGAAAACATCGGCGGTACCGCATAAAAATGTCAAACAAACGTACTGATATCCCTCGACACGAACCCATCTAATTTCCGTCCGGCGAGCCAGCAGGCATAAATCAGTCTTGTCTTCCGGGTCGAGTGTCACGGACGAGATGCAGCGTGGTTCGCCGGCACGACACGCTCCTGCTGCTTCGTCTGCTTGGGGTACCGACGTCTTTCGGAAGACCCTCCCTCCCGCTACCCGAGATGAGGCACAACACGCGTGTATTTATTTGGAAAAGGGAGCCGCTTGTCGCAACTCCAGTTGCCCGTAGGTGGTCCAATTAATCCGCACTGTCCCAAAACTGGGAAGCAAACGAGGCGTCCCATTTCCACGATAATAATCCAATTTAAGGAAGACTATTGCGATGCATCGTTACTTCGATATTAACTTAATAGAGTACAGTAAAGTACGTAAAGTATTTAAAAAATATTTGACGTTAGTAATGTGTGATATATAAAAACATTAATTGCATCAATATATAATAATAATAATAATAATAATAACTTTATATCTGTAGATATGCCATGGATTTATGAACTTTGTGAAAATATTAAGTTCCTATTTTTCAGGAAAACAATAAGGAAAATTTAAAGAGAATTTGTATATCTCTATAAATATATCAAAATAATATCTATAATAAAATAAGATATAATTATATTCCTTATTTAATAATATTGAATAGAACGAATAGTTTCAAAACTAATTTAATATACAAGATAACGCCTTCGGAACTAATCCGATATTCAATGTATCTCTTTATTTAAATACATGTCATATCTTTCCGTTTCCAACAAGAAGTCTTCTCCGGTAAGGGACAAGTCTCGTAACAATTTACATCTGTAATCTACAATCGGCATATATATGAGGCAGCCGTCATCCCCATTCTCCCGTCGTACATTTATCCGATAATCGCAATGACTTCACGAGGTAAAGCAGTGTTCCCGATAAGCCCGTGAGACGCGTGTTAGCATCTCCTGCCCCTGCGTGTAGCATTGCAGGCGAGAACGAACGCATCGACGACTGTCGGGAGTGGAAGCCGTCGCGCGACTTCCAGTTTATCTGCTCGTCGAAAGCTCGCCGCCGTTTTCGCGTCCTCGGCGACGGAGGACAAAAAAGAAAGGAAGAGAAGAGGAGGAAGGCAGGCAGCGAGGGAGCGACGAGCGGAGAGCGGCACTCTTGGTGCGTCGAGTGGGTGGTCCAATTACCCTACGGTTTCGCGCTCACGAGCAGCACGTGCAGGCCCCGGTAATAAGACTCTTTCCTTCAAAGCTGAGGCTAAGCCGGTGCTAAGTCCGGGACCGCCTCGGTTTTAGTTACGATTCCGCTGACATCATTAGCCAAACATCTGGTCCGCCACCACCACTACCACCACCACCACCGTCGTCGCTCCCTCGACAACATCTCGCCACCTCCGTCTACGTTCTCATCTACATCCCCTCCTCTCTGTCTGCATTCGCTTCTCGTCATCGGTCTGCCTGACGATTCGCGTCGTCGTCGTCGTCGTCACTTTACGAGCGGATCGCCGGCGATATTCCGTCGCGCGGGTCTTTGAAATCCGCGAAACGGACTATACCGGACGCGAGTTCAGAACGACTTCTGGTCTTTTGATATTGGCGCTCTACCGCGTTTTGCCGACCGACATTCTTGTCGAGCTCTTTGCTTTACGGTGGGTCTGCCGGTTCGCAATGGCGTGGCGTTACGCTTGCAAATTTCATTAAACCCCACCCTTCCTCCCTTAAAATTCTTAATCCTCAACTTTGAATATATCTTCCTGAAATTCTGTTGAAATGTAAAATTTATCTTTTGTGTTAGATAAAGAATAGAATTTCATCATTCTTCACAGTCTTCGCGAAAAGCGTTAGATTTTCTAATGGCTCGTTAATGTAAAATTGCAGTTTTACGAAAGCACCGTTTATATGTTATATGTTTGACAAAACTAAATTAAACAGTCACGTTTGGACAGACGTGACAGACGGGGATTCTATCGCGTTGATGGATGAAATTTCCAGCAATGCGGCGTTGAAGCCTCGACGCCACTGGGGCGGGCTCTCCAACAAACGCGGTCGACCCGTCGAAGTTATACGATTTCGCTGACACGGCTCGGCCAAACGCTTGGACCACTTCCCAGACCGATTTACGATGTCGGCCGTGCAGCGCGCAGCGAGTGGTACACCGCGTGATAAATTCGCCTCGCATGCTCGACGTTCTGCACGGCCCGGTAGCCCCCGAGCCCGATGCCCGAGCGCATCGCCCGCCGCGTGCGAATAAATCCTCGGGGGAGATGCATCCCGGGAGATGACGCTCCGCCACGCACGAGAACGTATGTCGTGTTGGGCGCGATACGCGCTGCGCGAACGAGACGATCTTTCGCGTTCGCGAGTCATTAGGGGGAACGAGTCGATTAACTGTAAGACTATCGAGCGTGGCCGATGTGCGTAACACAGAAGTTCCACGCGTGGACACGCGTGCGAGAAAACATGAAATTATTATTATATCAAGCGAAGAACACTAATCGAGTGTGCGAACTTACAAGTTTTACAAAGGACCACGCACTAATTATATGAAAAAGTGGCCGTTAAAATCGACCAAAACTATGGAAAAGTGTACTTTGTGTGATGCCGATCAAAAGTTCAAATGGGCACGACCTTCAAAATATGCTAGTTTTTAAGCTACGAGCCCATAAAGGTAATATTGGTGGGCTCATTTTTAGAAATGCCAAAATGAGCCCACCAATATTACCTTTATGGGCTCGTAGCTTAAAAACTAGCATATTTTGAAGGTCGTGCCCATTTGAACTTTTGATCGGCATCACACAAAGTACACTTTTGGCATTTTTGTCTAAAAATGAGCCCATCAAAATTACCTTTATGGGCTCGTAGCTTAAAAACTAGCATATTTTGAAGGTCGTGCCCATTTGAACTTTTCATCGGCATCACATAAAGTATACTTTTGGCATTTTTATCTAAAAATGAGCCCACCAATATGACCTTTATGGGCTCGTCGCTTAAAAACTAGCATATTTTGAAGGTCGTGCCCATTTAAACTTTTGATCGGCATCACACAAAGTACACTTTTCCATAGTTTTGGTCGATTTTAACGGGGACCACTTTTTCATGTAATTAGTGCGTGGTCCTTTTGAGGCAATATATTTCAAAATCCTTAAATTGTTCACCTTTTATTTTGAAGGAGAAGGAGCATGACGGGAATACGTTTGTTTAATTCCCCTTTTACATATCAAGACTCGAACATTTTTACACAGAATCGAGATACTGGATACATCTTGGGTCTCGGAAGGCTGAATAAAAGTTATGAACTCGCCTCGTTACCCACGACAATGTCGTACCGTCATCACGCACGTCTCTTTGTACGATCCTTTTTGCGGTGCATCGCGTCCCGCGGGAGGAAACCCCGATCTTGTCTTTAAACGCCGATCGCCGACGTATGTACGTTGCACATACCGCGCTCGCAAAGTAATTTTCAAGAATCCTTTCCGCGCCAATCGTACGGAAAGGTACCGTCGTTATTACTGGCGGCTAATGGGCGTACAGAAAGCCGGGTCTACAGGGTGTCTCGCCACTATCGAGTTTTCACGACGGATACTTTAACAAGAGAGAAAGAGAGAGATAGAAAGAGAGAGAGAGAGAGAAGAGAGAAAAAAAATGTTGTTTTAATTTTACTTTTTTGAGACGAAAGGTGAACAAAAGTAGAATATAATTATATGCGAGTTAAATATCCTTTGGACAAATTAACTTTATTTTGATGGATACACAATATATGCGTGTGTTGCATAATGGTCCACTATAAAATTTTCGTTGATTAATAATTTCGGCTAAACTTCCCAGACGATACAAACTTTTTTATATCCTAGTTCTGGCGTTGTTATTATTTAATGTTCGTTCTATACGGAGAACGTTGGGAAAAAATGCAATCTCGCGCTGTAAAAACAAATGGTGGAACACCCAGTATACTTGTAAGCGCCGCGGCTTCGACTTTCAAAGCGCGTCACGCGACGAAAACTTCAATGCGAAATTCGCGCGTTTCCAAGGTCCGCGGTGTGGCGGAAAGCAATTTTCTGTCGGGAGCGCACGCAGGGGCACCGGCGCGGCGTCGGACCCCGTCGTCGACCGGCCGGCGCGGCGCGGCGGCCCGAGGACAGATCGGCACGGCCGATCGAAGGACAGGTAGCCAATTACGTCCAGCTGCAGAGCGCCAGGCCGATGAAAATTGAGAGAGAATTTGCGAACACGGTGGGCGGAGCGGACCCAGGCGGGCCCGGATATTCCGACGTCGACGTACCCGCGGTTAGCCTGCGGATCCGATTGGGGATCCGGGACCAGGAAGTCCTTCGCGAGGGAACACGAGACGGCGAAGTAAACCGAAAAACATCAAAAGCCGAACCCTAAATTTATTGCTTCTCCCTTCACGCAAACAAATGAAGCTCTAAAAATGATATGGATCTAAATTGCATTTGGTATAACGACAATTGAACATTCTAAAGTGTCTCCGTCCAAGCCCGTAATAATATGTACGCTTGAAACTCCTTCTGCACAATCGAATAACTAATAGATCTTGTCATTTCATGATATCCTTTTATCTGATTAACGTACGTGTAAGCTGTCACGAAGTTATTACTATATAAGAATTACATAAGTATATAATAACATATATAAGAATTACTTAATGTAAGCGTGAGTTATTAACAACTTTGCGTTAATAAAAGATACGTAGAGAAACGCTTCCCAGGCGAGAATTGTATTTTAAACGACGTGCAATATATTTTTCAACGCCACTTATTCCATCTGAGATACGGCATCTGATCTTCGTGCTCAACGATTAAGATCGTCGTAATTGAATAATAAGCGGCTGATTTCTCCCGGCTCCCGGGATAACTCGCGGCGTCGTAGATTTTTGATAGGTGAAGCCGCTAATTGCGCGCGCGCTCGCGCGAGATAGTCATTATGAAAATTCTGGAGGAGGCGTGCGTGTTCGGGGCCCGATTTAAAATTAAAATGCCGGCGGAGCGTGCGCGCGAAATGATTAAAAGGCACGTCTAATATAACCGCTCGATAACCGCCTCGCGTATTGTTCCGGCGCGGCGCGCGCCCGTAATCGAATTTGCAAGACTAATTGCGCGAGAGGCGACCGGCGACGCGGCGAATAAGCATCGTAAACTTCAGCTTAGCGCGGAATAAAGTCGGCATTATTTCACGCAACGATAATAAACCGTTTATCGGGGAATGCGTCCGTCGATCGCGTCAAAATGCGTGCGCGACCGCGGCATTGTGCGTTGCCGTGCACGCATTTAATGCAGCGGCCTTACGCGACGGTAAATCACGTTCCGTGATGGACAGCCTGGCGCATTTTTAATCGGTAGAAACGTCACGGAAATCTACACTGAGAGAAAAAATATCTTGATACAAAAAAATTTTACTTAACACAAAAAAATTATTTACTCGGTGGGTCCTAATAGTTTATTTATTGTATTCAAGTCTTAAAATTTCTTGATTGAAATATTTATAATATTTAAAAATTTTTATTAAATGTTTATTTTCTTTTCGTTCTAGAAAATATTTACTGTTGGATCATTTTTATATTCAAAATAATCAGATTTTTTAACATTAGAAAACAATTTATTTAAGTTTAATAATATTAGTAGGTTATTTATAAAATATTTATTTAAATGTAAAAAAATGTTAAAGTACAAAATAATATACTTAAGGTAACATGTATACTTACTTAAAACTAAATATTTTTACTTAAATAAAACAAACAAATACTTGTATCAAAAGATATGGTTTTAAGAAAATGTATTTTTTTCATTTGAAAAAATTTTTCTCTTATTGTCAGTGTACTCGCCTACAGAATAAAGTGTGTGCTACGGAATAAAACATCGTTACTCCATGTAATAATTTACTAATGTATAATGACGTTTGTTAGTAACGATATCTCTTTATATTCTTCTTCTTAGTCCAACATCGTAAACGATGTGTACACGGAAAAAACAGTAAGGTTGCCACAACCACAATAATAGTAACATTTGGTACAGCCACGTCCTGTGGTTGTCACATTCACATTGTTTTGTGTAGTGCATCTATATATGTTT
>NJRQ01000159.1:107633-131645 GCA_003063805.1 Aphaenogaster ashmeadi | reverse complement strand
AATTAATAACTAAGATTATGTTATTTATAATATCCAACATATTTATACCTAACATATGTTGCAGTATAAATATGTTGGATATTATAAATAACATAATCTTAGTTATTAATTGCTGTTTTCCACCAATCTGCATATGAAAAATCCGATGTCTACTTATGATACACCCTGTATATATTTTTTAAATATTTGAAATATTTTTGTGCGGTGCTATTATTTTGCACATAATTGTATATAATAATGTATACATTATAATTTATAATAAAAATAATGTATAGATTATAATTTATGGCAATATACTTCAAGGTTCTTAATACTTGATTTTTATGCTACCTGACTGGATGCTACCTGATGAACATCTGATAATTATATTAGACATGTTGAATTCAGAAAAATAAAGCATAAATGCAGTTTAACAAGTTATTATTCTTTTTTTTATCTAATGGAATTCCGCGTGCTCACTGCGCGAAAAGTTTTTTGTATTCCATTATAAGTCTCGGATCTGTTCATACTTAATATTCCAGAGGAAAGAACTGACACTGATCGCTGTACCTCTCATTAAAATTACAATCGGGAGGTCTCGAGTGTTCTGCATATACTAAGGAAGAAACGTTCCATCTCTGACAGGAACGACTGATGTTTTTGGTATACGCTAGATATCGCGTATAATACCGAACTCATGAAAATTCACGCGACCACTTGAGCGTTAATTCCCGGCGGCCAGCAACACGCAGCCGCCGCGCCTGCCGCCGCCGGTGTCGAAGGGCCCCGAGAAAAGTGTGATATCAACACGATCATTAACGTCGCGTCGACGTCGACGAGCGAAAGCGCGCGTTTTAATCTCCTCGCTCACGCAACGCGCGTGTTGTCTTGTCTGGGGAACGCGAATTAATTAATTCTCACACGCGATTTATCTCGCGCTTTAATATAGTCCGTCCGTGGCTTTGAGGGACATCGAATCGCGAGGTGTCTCGTCCGAGAGACGTCCGAGAGACGTCCCGGACGAGCGGATATTTAGTAGCGAGGTCGTCCAAGACGTCCCTCGGATGGAACGCTGGATCGCGAGACAAGTCGTCGTCTACGAGCGTGAAGGCGTTTGCGGCATCACGCGGCGGCGATCCTTCGTCGTGCCCCCGTGTCAGCTTCCTCTTCAGCTTCGCCGAGAGCGCGACGAGAGAGGGCGGAGTAGTATTGCGCACAGGCGGGCATCAGGTTCGACGAGGTCGAGACACACAACCGGCGCGCCGCCGTGTGTGGCTCCGAGAGAGAGGGGCCCCAGCCTTTCCTCTCTCTCTCTCTTCCTCTTCTTCTTCCTTCTTCTCCTCCCTGTCTCATTTGAACGCGATTATTTATGTTTTCTTTCGTTCGCGCCCGCGCCGACGCCGACGCCGACGCCTGCAGCCACTAAAACCATAGCCTCCTGCCTCTTCAGCCTCTCTTCTGCCTCTTCTGCTTCCTCCTTCCTTTCTCAAACGTCGATCTCCGGCTTCCTCGACCTCGAGAGGAAACAGAGAGGACGCAAACAGAACCGAGAATTTAAGAGACTGACAAATGCACACTATTGAAGAACTCGATTATCCGACAGTCGGATAATCCAAGAATCAGAAAGATAGGTGTTCCAAATTTAAGTAACACCAATTCAAACATTCATAAAATTCAAACTTTTAACAATCCAAAGACCTAATTATTCTAACTCCAAAAAGTCTGAGACCTAGAAAAGAATCCTTTTTAAATCTTATTGTTAGAGAGATTTTTAGAAGTACTGTGTAAGATCTAAAGAGCTGAAAATTCTTCCTCTTGAAAAATCCAAAGTCTCGTAAAATTAAACTTTTTCGCTATTCTCTGTCACTTCTCGTCCTCCTTTCTTCCTTCCTTTCTTATTTCTGTTTTTATTCCTCTCGCGTTCTGTTTTCTCTCTTTGGCCGGCCCGCTCGGCTCATTTGGTAATGCTCGAACGCGGTGGCAAGTGTCTGAATTATTGCCCGACACATATGGCGATTGTTAAGGGGCATAGTCGTCCATATTTTTGGACATTGCCCTACATAGACTATAGCGACGGGTTTATGGCGCTGCCGAGCGATTATTTCTGGCATGTCGTTACATTGGGATTTTATGAATTCAGTCGAAATATTTACGGCATGATTTTATTCCGGCGAGTTCAGTGGCAAGAATAACGTAATTGTTCCGTAATTAGTTAATTTAAAATAATTTGCAGTCACGTTTATATATAACGATATTTACTGGAATATCTTTTTAATAGAGAGCTTGATTCTTGTATATTTTCTGAAATTTGCATTAACGGGGATCCCTGTGATTATGAATTACGGGAGGAAAACAAAATGACGCAGAGAACCATTTTGATGACGCCCGATGATGTTTCGCAACCTTGAATGCAACTTCCGCGTCGCGCCGATTGCAAAGCAAACCGCGCTCATTTACTATTAATGCGCACTTACGCACCTAATTTACCGCAATTTTGCAGGCGGGGAAATCGCGCATCCTGCGACGAGGACACGACGAGCGTGCGCAAACACGTCGTTAAACGTGTGTCGCAATTACGTCACCGGGTATATCGGGTGAAGTGTGCATTGTGCCTGGAAGCACAATTTTGCGCATCCGCAGGACACGGCGTCCTGCGACGTACAGAATAATTATTCGTAATCGCGTAATTATCAGGAGTTCTTCTTCATGCCCCGCGTCTCCGTTTTCGCTTTGCGCAATTAGGTACTCGGAACTGAAACGCGTGCGGTCGTCATGCGTGCGCTTCTTCTTAATTCTGCCGTGGAACGAGAAACAAAGTTGAAGAAAGAAAGAAAGAAATATCATTTATTAGATACACTCTAATCTCCTAACATAATTTCATGTGATTTTTTCAATTAGTTTAACTTACAATTAGATACGTGCGGGGTGATCGACCTAGCATTATCACTTTTGTTTGCTTTTAACGCAACTTTGTAGAGTTGCAATTCTTACTAAAAAAGTCACATTTTATTCAGAGATGTACAAATTATTCGGGAATTTATAAATGTTTGACTAAAAACTTTTTCAAAGTTGCACGAGGAAAATATGCTAAATGGTAAAAATAATATAAAAAAGAATTTAAAACAATTTAAAAATAGATTGTTTTAAATAAAATCATAAAGAAATAAAGATAAACTCAGCGGGGGGTCATTCACTTGTTTAAATCCATATTCCAATACTTTCATTAATTATTTGACAGATATATTCTTGGTAAATTTAATTCTCAATGCGGCTAGTCTTCGTTGATATTCAGTCCTTGATTCTCATTGAGCGAGCTCTTATATATTGATCATTATATGTTAAATATATAATTCGGGACTGCTGCTCTAAAGACAACAGCTTCGAATAGGTATTTCTCTCCATCAAAGAAATACAATACGTAACTTGCGGGCAGTGAGATTTCAGCTTTATAAAGATAACAATGAAAAGCAGAATAGATGAAAATGGATCGTAATATTGCATGCAGTCGAGAAATTTCGAGCTCGCCGCGCGCGACGAGTCGGACTTGCAACACGACGACCAGAAATACTACAAAGCGGAGTGCCACTTTGTTGACAAATAAATTTCTAAAAGTGGCAGGCCCTGGGCACCTCCTCAGGTCAGCAAGAGCAATGAAAGCGAGTACAAAGTGCGCGGACCGCGAATAATAGACTACCACGAAAGCGTCGACTGCGTCGCCAATAAATAAATGCAAAGCAACGAAAAGGAATGAAGTCCGTGTGAAGGTAACGTAAGTGTCGTTGTAAACAACGCATGACAATCAGAAAGATGGCTACGACGACGGATTTCGTCGACTGACAAATAAGTCTGAAAAGTCGAAAACTCTCGTCGAGGACGATGATGACGACGGTCGACATGGTTCTGATAAATATATTTAAGAAATAGTTAACTCTCTCCGAATTATAATATAAATAGAAAATATAAATGCAATCAGATAGATTCTTCGAAGTGAACTAAATTGAGGAATTCGACTTTTTTCTTTAATGAAAATTTGATGAAGCAGCGTTTTGATTTCTAATTGAACTAAATAGCGCAGTGTTTGCAATTAAAGATATATTAAAATTGAGTCTACTTGAAATTTATACCGTTAGCGAGATTTCATAACTCATTCGCGTTCCAGAAAAATCGTAGAAGCGAGGAACGCCAAAGTCTCCGACGGAGTCCGGCCGTGGAAGCGTTAGCTCGCATAATGGATGTCCACAACGACGGGAAGGAGGATGAGGGAGAGAGGGGAGGAAAACGACGAAGAGCACGACTACTATGAGAGAGGAGGCGACATCAGGGGGCGATAAGGAGCCGGCAGAACGGATGGAGGAACTCCCCGGCGAGCCGGAGGGAAGGAAGAGAGGCGGCAGTTAGGATATGAATTATGACGTGGTGCGAGCGAGAAAGACGAATCGAGTCGGTCGCGCAGGTCGTTACGAGGCTCGAAGAAGGGAAGCGCGAAGGCCTGCCGGGGAAGTAGAAGGCAAAAAAGTGCCGTCCGCAACGATACGCGGCGATGCGGGGAAAAAAAGGCAGTCCCCGCTAAACGAGCGCACCCCCGATGACTGTGACGATGACTGTGACGATGACGACCCCGACACGACGAGTGACGAGGAACGCGCTAACCGCGACGAATGGCTTTCGAGACGGTATATACCGAACGGGGGAATCCGGCACCAAAAATCGGTCGACTGTACATATGGATATGTGCCGGCGCCGACGGGGAGTCCGAACCAAAGTGCCAAGATCGTTTGCCATCGGCAACCAACCGCGACTCGTCGCCGCTGATCGCGGTAACTCGCGTTTCACGCGAGAATCCTTCAACCTTTTTGTAAACTACTAGGATATCAAGAATCGGTAGAGACTAGAGTCAAGCTCAACAGGGTCTTCTTTCCCCGCTAATTTTCCCAAGCCCGTTCCATTGGCAGTGGTTTCGCTAGATAGTAGATAGGGACAGTGGGAATCTCGGTATTGACAAGCAAAATCGCACGGAAAAAACGATAAGGTTGCCACAACCACAATAATAGTAATATTTGGTACAGCCACGTCCTGTGGTTGTCACATTCACATTGATGTGAAGGCAACTATATGCATTTGGTACAGCAAACATAGTGAATGTTGAGACAAATATATATAGATGCACTACACAAAACAATGTGAACGTGACAACCACAGGACGTGGCTGTACCAAATATTACTATGTTGTGGCAACCTTATCGTTTTTTCCGTGTAGCGCTAATAAAAAGTTGGCGCTGCAATTACCGACACCGCATCATTTTTCCACCTGCATTCCACTAATGTTATTAATATTCTCGCTTTATCTTATTGCCCGCGACGAATTTCAGGCTCGTATATCCCCGTAAGCTCATCAACTATCTCTCCGTGCGGTCTTTTTAATATATCGCCGATCCCGATCTTGTCAACAACTGTAGCCCTCCTTTTTCACCGAATCTCGGGGGGCTTGTCTCACATTCTAAACAAGTCGTATCTACCTATCCATCTACCATGCAACATCCGCCGTCCGTCGCGCGCTCGACTGCATTTCTACGTCACTAACGCGCATTCCACGATGCAACTTCTGTCCTTCTCCGTCTCCTTGCTCTTGTTCGACCGCGGCGCCCACCGTCGACGTTCGCGATGATCGCCCGCTGCTTCTTCCTCCCTCTCCTGTCCTGCCGCTTTTACATTCTACCCCGTCTATTTTCGAACTCGTTGAAAAGCTACGGGGACAGCATACTTTCGCACGCGCCGCCATGTTCGCGAACGTGAAAAACCACGCTCGTCCTGATGCGTCAGGAAAATGAAAGGACCCTAATTTGTCATATTTTCCTACCCTTCTCTACGATTTCCCTAATGTAGATCATTAATTAATAATCAGTGCCTCCACCAAAGAGAATACCGATCGAAGCACAAGGAATAGAGAAAGTTAATAACGAAACTTTAAACAGACACCTTAGGCAAATCTTCCGGCAAATCTGCCAGCATTTATGACAAGTTTCGCGTGAAGCGAAACTCTGGCCGTGACTTCCGCTCAGCACGAAAGAACGTCCAACGTGCTGGCTATCGGTCGCGAAGAGACCTCGACGATCGAGATGACGATCGGTCGACGACATTCGACGCGTCTCTCGAGGAAGACGCGGGATAAAGAGAGAAAAGAAACGGCGACACACAGGCGGACGGAAGAAGCTCGGAGGCGACCGAGGAAACCGCAAAGAACGATAATGACGAGACGAGAGGACGCAGAAAGCGAGAGGCACAAAAGAGAGGACGCCGTGGAAGAGAAACTGGCCCGAGGTAATTGCCGGGGCGTCTCTTCGCACCTCATCATCATCATCAACAGCCGCGTCGCCCTCGTCGTCGTCGTCGTAGCCGTCGAGGGCCTCCGGGACCACCCGTTAGAGTCACCGACGCCGATTCCGTCGGTTCTCGTCTGCATCGGCAGACACGAAGCGCGCTCTTCGTCAAAAGCTTCGCCGAAACGATGACAAACCTAAGCGAAGCGTTTCGCAATGGTCGGTCAACGCGGATAATGATCGAAGGACACCTAATACTTATACGAGATACTTAATTATATCAGGTGTCACGCTAGACCAGGCGGGTCATTGCTAACTCTTTTCTATAATTTTAATTGGAGTCACGATTATTGTTACACATATTTCGTACGTGTTTAAATTATCTAGCCTAAAAGCATCCAAGTAGATATTCTTTTAATACAATATTTCCTTAATAGGAAAATAAGGAAAAGATAATTAAAAGAATATAACATTTAAAACTTCAAGTAAAGGTTACATTCTCGAAATAATTAAATTAATTAAAATACAAAAAAAATTGTTCGCGCGAAATAAAAACGCGATCATCTTTCTAACAGCGAGAACATTTTTGTTCTTGATAACAGAAACAAATATCATATCGTGTGACATGACTCACAGTTCAAGGATTAAAGCGAAGAATTTCGCCCGAATCGAACTCGAGCTGCGAGTTCTCCCTCTGAAAAAAAAGCCTGTCATCCCTCGAGGGGATCCACGACTGTCGTGCCGCTTCTCGCGGCAACAAGAAGAGAGATCGATTAAACGGGACCGGGATAAGCATCGGAAACGATGCCAGATAGTTGTCCGTTGTCGCCTCCGAGGATCATAGATCTTACCTACGTCGAGGTCCGAAATTCCAGCCGTCCGCCGCGGAGGGGGACGACGAAACTGTGGCCCCCTCGACGGCGCGGCGGCGATGGCGGTGGCAGCGGAACGGGACGCGCCGCGACGCCCGTGGAATGCGAACGACGCTGACCTGGACCACACATGACGCCGCGGTCGGCTCTAAACGACTATCGTGAAATACGATAATGCCCGTCGTTCTCGTGCGCTGAACACGGAATCTGAACTTGGACACGGAAGACGGCTCGTCGAGAGGTCGGGACTACGACTGGCAGACGCCGCGTTCTCCTTACGATCGTCTCGACTGTTGCAAGTGTTCCACCTTTCGGTAGTTGCACGCTGCGCTCTAACAATGACGAGACTATTTGAGGACTATCGCGTTCCAAGTGCACATCTGTTAGTTTGCTCGCTGTGTCGCTTACTGCTTAATGAGTCTCGAGGAATATATCCTACACTGTTAATTCCTTTGGGTCATTTTTAACTATTCTATAGGTATAGTCGCCACTGCTCCTACCCAATATGTCGTCACTTTAACTCAAACATTGGTTAACATTTAACCATGTGTGTGTCAAAATGACCACATTTGTCGTTAATTTAACTAAAACAAGGTGTCGGTATTGAGTAGGAACAGTGGCGACCTATAGAATAGTTAAAAATGACCTAAAGGAATTAACAGTGTAAGCTAGTGTCTTGCATATCCAACTCTCAATTTTACTTATATATATATATAATAAAGTATTCTTTGTTTCAAGAACCTTTTAAACTTATGTATAATGCCGGTAACCAATAGGAAACAATACAAGTAAAAGAATTTCAGATAAATGAAAAAAATATAGGTGCCTAATACTTTTGGGCAAGGCTGTATATTACTTAATATAAAAAATAAAATTGTATAGATTCAATATGCTATAAATCTATGGAAGAAAGATACATGTTTTTCATTTTATATAAATTTTGAAACAGAAGATCATTATCAAAGGGTTAAATCGCAACAACAAACATTAATAAGTACGTAAAATAAAGGATGAAATTGTATCGATTCAAAATCGATACATCATAAATCCATGGAAGAAAGATACATATTTCTTATTCCGTATAAATTTGAAAATAGGATATTATCACCGGGTTAAATCGCAACAGCAAACATTAATAAGTACGTAATGTATATGTATACGTTTAAGAAAAAGACAGCAAAAGCTATAAAATGTTCCGTGTGGTATTCGATACGCAAGAGGGAAGCGAGCGGTTCTCTCGATGCACGAGAGTAGCGTATCCACGGCACTCGTTAACGCCAACGTATCCGCGAGGTGTTACGCCAGTGTCTTCGCGCGGTCGGTCGCTCGCTCTCGACAGAAACGATTATCGAGGATGAAAGAGAGCCGCGGCGGGCGAAATGGAGGAACCAGTCCCGTGCGGCCGGGACGTGGCGAGACGCGGAGGACCGGAGGCGACCGGACAGACGTTGCGGACCCGCCGAGCGAAGGAAGGACGGACGGACATGCGGGGCGCGAGAAAGAGAGCGAGCGGGCAAAAGGAAAGGCGCGAGTGCGCAACGGTAGCGAGAAACAAAGTGAAACTTACGAGCTGATTCTGATAGGCGGTGACAGCGGTGAATATGGCCTCCGGGAATACGAAGGTCTTGTGCGGCTCCTTCTCGAGGTCCACGATCGGCTTCGCCGTGCCCGAGTCCGGCCGCTTCACCAGGTGGATCCTCGGCTGGTACTTGTGCATGGAGTTCAGGACCAGCTGCAAATTATCGCAAAACTGTACCGCCGGCTGTAGTCTTGGCGTACGACGAAACGGCGGGGATACGTTCGCAAATAAACACGCGGACCCGGTGAACGCTCGATTTTCCAAATAGACGCTTCGTCCCTTCTTCCCATCCTCTCGCTCGCGGCCGTCACCGAAGTGTCGGACGAGAGCTTTACAATAGTTACTCGAGTGATTTTATCCTTTGCGCCCTTTCCCACCTTTTCCCTCTCAGTGTTTAATTATTTTAACGAGTTTCTTGACGTTAAGTACCGGGTTTTTTGTTTTTGTCGAGTCCCTAGCACATGAACAAGTGTAAAAAAAGGAAGCAACCGTAAATTTTGATGTGCATAATTACTATAGATAAACAAGTAGTCAAAATTTGTGCTTTTTATGAAAAAAATGCATTTTCTACTAAACTGTTATCAATATCGAAACGGCCATTTAGTTACTTATTTAGGACACCCTAAAGAATTTTTCAGAATTTTTGCAGATTTTTTCATTACGTTGTTCTTTTATTATAAATTAATAATTTTTGAAAAATATGAAAAAAAATCAATATTTTCTGCTGTAAATCCAAATAAATAGTTTGAATATTCTTTATAATGATATCTTGAGGATTTTTTGGGTCACTGAATCTTAATCTAAGGTCAGGATTTTCAAATTTTTTTAAATCTAAGATTGCGGAACCAGTATGGTGAACTAAAAACAAAAAATAATAGTCTCATTATTTTGGCATTCTCTTTACAATTCTGACTTCTGATTCGTAATCAGCGATCCCAAAAACCCCCATATATAAAGTTTCAGAAAGATCGGTCCAACAGAAAAATTCGTGACACAAAGGGTTAAAACGCTTCTGGTATGTCTTTCGTATGTCAAGTGCATAATGCTATAGATGTGTCTGTCAGCCGTTTATGATCGATGCTCTTCAGATTTTGACTACATGTTTTATTATTATGAATTAATAACCATTTTTACGCATGCAAAATTTAGACGACTGTTTCTTCTCAAATCGTGTTATAATTCAAAGAGACGAATGAAAATAACGTTGCAATCGGGAGATCTCTCGAATGCAAAATTCGCGGGTGTCCGATTTCGTCCAATTAAAGCCGTAACGAACTAACTGAACGATTCGACCGGACGATACGGATATCGCCGGACAGTTTCTCGCGTCTCTTTGTGCTTCGCATTTCCATCCAGACCTTATTTCGGAGGGTACCATTAGGGTTCTCGAATCGCTGACGGCTCATCTTTTCCCGGTGACGAAGACGCGAGATTACATCGAGTTTCACCGTTGCGTTGACTTCGGTCGTTCGGGGATTTGAATCGGCGACGAAGCCGAGGGCATGCGATAGCATTAACAACAACGGCGGGGATCGGGCCGCGAGAAGAAAAAGCGTATGAATTAGGAGCATCTCGGGCCGGGCGCGCTCCCCGTTACCGTTCAAAAGAATCACTTTGCCCGCGTCTGGCAGCGTGTAATATCCTGAATACAAAATGAGTACCGTGAAGAAACGCTGCCCCGATCGGAGTTCCTATTTACGTCAGTCATCCGATGAATTAAGGGCCCCGATGCGCCGGGCGAGAAAGAGGAGCTCGGGCTGACAATGAGACGGGGGGGCCAAAAGAAGAGCGTGGTGGGCGAAGACGCGGCTGAGATTCCCGTGTCTTATGACAAACGAGACAACGGACTGTCAAATTATCCCGTGGAGCGACTAAATCGCGCTACGATGAAATTCGTTTTATTCGACGTCATTTTTCTCCTTTTCGTAAGCGAGACGTGCGGTGGGTCGCGTGGTTGGTTGAATTTGCAGTGATGACGTCCTTGATGACTTTTTGATTCTAAAGCAATGTGAGGAATTGACTCAATTAATTCTCTCTCTCTCTCTCTTTCTCTATAGACACAATGATATTCTTTCTAAATGCGAATGTAATCTCCACACATTGAAAGATCACTCGTACGTCATCACTTCATTTCCTTGTAACTTCACGCCTCTCAAAATTCTCTCTCGTAAGCGCCTCGCAATGTCATCACCGTTGAACTCTACCAGCTGCAAACTCGCCTATGCAAACCCGGCCGTGTCACGCCGCGTGTGGTTACGGAAAAAGAAAATTGTCCGGAGAAAAATGTATTTCGAAACGATGTAAAATGTGAGGGGGTAAGATAAATGCGGTGTAAAAGCTTTGCGCCACGAGGCGAAATGCCGCCGTGTTGCGTTCCACTTTGCTGAACTTTGTTGAACCTAACAATCGATGCCGGTCGATTTATTAATGCAACAACCGGAGGACGCGGTAGGCGTGCACTCGCTGTCTTCGAACGCCGACGATGTCGTACTTTTAGCCGCAGCTGCGCCGAGTAACGTGTAAAAGTTTAATGCGCGAGTTGTTTCGAGGCGGCCACGTCTGTCCCCCCCATCGCGAGAAAACGTGGAAAATTCTCCGTCCGTCAGAAAACGTCGACAGTTCGATAGAGTTCTCACATATTGCACGGCAATTAAAATTAGCTAAATCGACGCTATTTTTTTTCAAAAACGCGATTTTTTTGTAGAATTTTGTTTCTTGAGATGTAAAGATTTAGAAAATTTAATTTAAAAAATTTTTTTCACGGAAAGCATGAGATTTAAATTTTATTCTAATAACATACCAGAATGTATTTCATAATTATAAATATCGATATATCGAATACCATCGCACAAACATCGACACTTTTCTATCGATATGTAAAGTGTTAACTTTTTTAAATAACTTAGAAAAAAAGATGTTAGAAAAATTATAAAAATTACTAAATAAGATATAAAATAATTCTAATTTTAAAATATATAAGGATTCTCGAGATTACAATAAAGGTACTTATAAAAATTAGGCAAATGAGAGTACAGCGCGGAACTCAGTGCGCAAAGAATTGAAACAAAATTGAGATTCGTCTTTCCGAATTCTCACATTGCTGAAGATGGCTCCAAATGTGACCGAAACGTACGACGATTTACTAATATATTTATAATTTTAAGAATGAACAAAGTTTTGTTCAATTCTTTGCGCACTGAGTTTCGCGCTGTACTCTCATTTGCCTAATTTTTATACCTTTAATTATAATTTTGTACATTTATTTTCACCTAAAAATATAATCGACACACACACAACAACACAACACATATTTCTATTCTTTTTAATACTATCGGAGGTGAGAAGTAAGGAGCAAGCGTCCGCATTTTATTCCATCTCGCTTGTCACCGGTTCGCGGATCATTCAGAACGGCGGCAAGGCACTTTACATTCGGGAAATCGCGCGATTAAGTTATTCATCTTGCAGTTGTAAGAACTTAATAATAGAGGTCGATCTTCGCGGCGGACTGACAAGTGTCACGAGGAATTAACCAGATGCCTTCGTGCGAGAAATAGACGTTCGAACGAGGCTTATTAATTAATTAATCCAATAAGAAACTTAACACATCCGTCGTAGCGCGAATTGGAATCTGCACTTCGTCGGAACTTGCTTTTTATAGCGAGCCGATATAGAAACGCCGGAAGTACGAAGATAATTCATGCAAAATGATCAGCGCTGAACTGCTAAGTTTTTATTCACAGCTTCATTGAGTTTGAAAATCTAATTCGATCAGCGACACGAAACTAATACGCTTTCTTCCTCTCGTCTTTACTTATTCAACGTCTTTCGAAAATTGACGGAAATTATCTATGGCAATTCAATTATTGTGCCAATCTGCGCAAACTCGCAGTTCAGCGATTGATCTTAATGAGACAGGGCGAACGGGGATGGGAAGATTTTTCTAAAGATACTCACGTGCCCGTGCCTGTCCATGTCGTTGTTGGTGAGCTTGACTTTCTCGAAGGAGACGACCTGCTTTCGGAGCTGCTCGCCCGTGAAAGGCGAATCCGGATGGACGTAGAGCCGGGCTGGCGCCGGCGGATCCGCCTTTCCGGCCACCAACCAGCAGCTCCTGTGATATGCGTACCGATACCTCTTATTGTCGACCGGCACAATGTCCATCAGGACCGCGTATCGGCTGTCCGCCTTCAGCCCGTTGAATGAGACACGACACGTCGGGAACATCCGCCTGCGCAAACACGAACGTATTCTCGGTCAAAGGAGAGTTCTCTAGAATTCTAATCAAACCTAAATACTAGGTACTTTTAAACAATTTCCAATTATTAGTGTACTCGTCGTCCAAATGAGTAGCAATTAGGTTTTATCAATCGTTTCGCAAGCACAGAAAAGCTACAATTCTTCAAATCAATTATTGATCAAATTGAGATACGGCTCGATACAAAAATCATAAATTGTCTACTGACGATTACGTTATAAAGCAGTTCCTAGAATAACGTTTACGGCTGTTAATAAAATTAACTGGAGACTTAATTGATTCTTCGTCTCCTGCTAATGGCAGAACTAGAACTCTCTCTCTGGATGTTTTTGATCAAATAAAAGCGTCGCGTTTTGGCAATCAATGATCCCGGATGGTCCGCGATAATTTTAGGGTTGTCCCGCTCACGGTCATCAAAGGGGCACAAGAAGAGAATAAGTGAAGAAAGGGGGCCGGGCAGGGACGAGAGGGCGTCGGGCCCGGACCCCGGATTAGTGGTGAGGGGACCGCGGGGGCAGAGGACCTGGCGTGAATGTTTTGCCTCGGAGGCCAAACATTAATACCGTGTCGGGCCCCCCGCTGCTCGACCACTAAAACGCGGGGACACCCGCCGATCTTATCTACGTCTTCTCCTCGGTCCTTGTCGACTCGGTATGCATTCATCCCGCCAGCGCCACGAGTGTGAGTAATGCTTTTATTTATCAAGCCGTCTTTTGTTAATGAATTGAACGAGGGAGAAGGTGGGCCCTCACCCTCGCGCCACACCGCCCCCGGCTCCCTTCTCCCTCGTGCCTGATTTTCAACCCTCCCCCTCTTTTCGCGCGACCATTTCTCTCGTGACGCGGGCACAAACTCCGAGGATGCCTGCGACTTTTTTTCCACCGGATTATCCTCCAAATTCTCGTCTCCTCTCGAGGACGGTGGCTTTATGCAGGATGGGTCTGAAAACTCAGTCTGAGCACCGGGAGCATAGAAATCCTTAAAAATAAGGGATATAGACAATCCTTTAGACATCTTTTAGACAAAACGTGTTCCCTAATAGACATTTTTAAGTCAATAAAAAATGTTAAAGTTACAGTTACATGAAATAAAAATTTAAATTGTATATATTTAATTGTATACAATTTGAATTGTATATTTCGTTAAATCTTTAGGATATTAAATATGTGACCAAGATAAATATATTCACTAATTTACATGATCAATATTTTACAGCTTCGCATTTTGCAACAGAAGTTACATAAAATTGCCAAGTTGAAAAAATCCACGAGCGGAGCGTGAGCAAGAAGGTTGAGCTTTGCTCTGAAAATCTCCATAGACAGCGAGAAGCGTAATGGAAGAAAGACAAGAGAAGGGGTCGCTGAGGGTAGTTCCAGGGCTGCCTAGCGGAAAGTCTAAGGGACGATGAGGGGCGGTAAGTTGACGGCTGAAGGGAGCGTCGACCAATGTCGCTAAGACGCAGATCTAATTACCGTCGCACGAGTAGGCGCGCACCCGGCTGAAGGAAAGAACCCCCCTTGCAGAAGGGAGAAACCTACGACGAATAAAGAGCAGGGATGTAGCCCGTCGTGGCGGGCAATTAGGCGCGCGTCGGCCGCGTCGTCCCTCCCATCTTTTCCGCCTCCTTTCTCTTCCGGAAAGTTTCCCGGTTCCTTAAGAATCCCACCAGTGTTATTCTGCGCGACCATCCTCGCACCCCATCTTGTTAGATCGTAGCCCAGGGCTGGCGCGCTTAACCGTCCCTATAAAGACCCGAGATTTTGTTTTGCCCGCGGAAAAAGTACTTGGCAAGTGCGCAAAAGAAAATTTTGGTGATAACTAAAAAAAAATATAAATTATATATATAACGGCATTAAAACCAATTGTAATCTGTAGCACAATTAATTGAATACTGTTCTTTCACGATAATTGATTCTTTAATAAACAGGATTTTGTCTGCATGACTCGTTAGTTACTTCTGCCTTTCTTTTTAAATAACGCAATTATGTTAACAATGCGCTTCTTATTCTACGATCAATTCATATCCTGTAGGACATCACATCGATACAAATGATTATTCTACGTCGATAGTTAACTTCGCGTCCAATGTTAGCATTTCCGTCGTTAAATCGAAGATATATGTTTGAGAAGGTGGTATATCGCGAGCCTCGAGACAAACCGCGAACATAAAACTTCTCGACTGCCTTCCGCGAATAGGCAGCCCTGAGAGATCCCTCCCTGGACTTCTCCCCTCACAGTGTGATCCCACTCGAATCCTCACGCCTCCGGTCGCCACCGCTCGTCCCAAGGACCCTTATAAACTGGCATAAGCTCGCCCGGTTTCTACACCGGCCCGACTAATTGACTGACGGTCAATATAGCAATTTAACCCGCCAGCTTGCCACCAGCTCGTTCCCCGCTTTTTATTCTCTTACCTCCCCCCTTGCCGACCTCTCCTCCCTTCCCGTCTATGCCCCCCATGCGCTCAGGTAGTCTTAACTCTTTCACAGTTTTATATTACCGGAGTATATCTGTGTGTGTTCGTGCGTGTATTCTTATCCTTTTATTTGTACGATGTGTTGCATTATGTTACTTTCTTGTTACCCGCAATTGAATTTGTTTACTCGCAAAGAGGCTCGCGAGCGGAAATGTTGCACGTGTACACGTGTGTTAAGCTTACATTTCACCCAGCCGATTACTTCTTGCTGCGTTTTTATATTCCCATACCAATTGAGAAGTTTCGTGTTTAAGCCTTTACTCTTTTCTCTCCCGCCGTTTCCGAGTTCGTGATCCATACCGCGTCTATAGCGTTTTTTACTCGCGATCTCCAGTCACTTGTTAAATAACGTTGGCTCACCGCAGGATAGATAGTTGCATCGATCTCACTAATATTCTCGCCAATTTTCTTTCTCTTCCCTCTCTTTCGAATCCAACTTTTTCTTATAAATAAGAACCGTAAAAGATAATGGACTTCGCTATGCGACAAAAAATTTTACCTGTGACAGCATCTCTGAATTTTTCGAAGTCGTGCCGTTTTATACTTTTATCATTGCTTTATATTTTGCTAAGAATTATAGTTTCCGCATCGCATATTATAAACGGGGTGTTTATTCAAATCGTGAAAAAAAATTCTCTGAGAATTCCCGGAATTTTCAGGTATTTTTATTAAAAATTTCAAGTAAGATTAGAGAATTTTTTAAATGCAATTTTGAAATTAATTTATTTTGTTATACGCCTTTTTCAATGTTTCTTCCTCTTATAGTCTTCCACGAGACTATACCTATCCTTTTCTACAATTGGAGCGGTGAAACCTATAATATATGGAAGGCTCACTATAGTATAGTATTTGTGAATTCTTTTCTGTATTGTATTCTACTGTTACTCTGATTTTTTAAATAAAAACTCGCGAATATACGCGCATATATGCCAAATTTATTGTTAACCAATTGTCGACATTCTGCATTATCAAAAATAATTAAAGAAACATCTCTTTCAAACAGAAACAGAATTTAAATTTAAAAGTAAAATTTCAAAAATTTCCCTGAGTGCTAATAAAATTCCATGAAAATTCCTTGAGTTTCAAGGGTAGAAAAGAAATCCCCTGAAAATTCTAGGTTTTCCAGGTTAAAGAATCGATCTAAACAAACTTTTAAACTGCTAATTGTTCCTCGAATAATGTCGTTCTTTTCCCCGCGCGATTCCCGCGATTAAAGGATCGTAATTTCAATGCGATTAGGACACTTGCTTATGTTTCGGTATAACGTGTCAGGCGAGTGACAGCTTGCTCAGGGTAACGACACCTCTCGCCCTAACCCTAGCCCGTTTCTATCGCCGGGTCCCCCCCTCGGGAATTTTCGTGGGTGTCGCGTCGTGACCCGTGGCAGGACGTGATTGAGTTTGCAGCGACATCGCCCCGAGGGCAACGGCGGTTTCGGGACGAGGGCCGAAGGGGTGAGCGGCCGCGAGTAATGAGAAAGAGTCAATCGCCCCGACGTTGTCCAGGAGAGAAATCCAGCCTGCGATGCATTAGCGGTACATCGTCCCGAGGGAATTCCCCGGAGCATCTGGTTGCCTCGGGGATCGCGTTTATCCCCCTCTCCCTCCCTCTACCCACGAGAAACGAGTCTGGAATTGTTTCCGACTGCGATCCGTCGATTAATCGTCGTGAAACACGCGCGACACTATTCTCTTTCTATCTCAGCATCAGCGTACAATAAAATAATAATCATGTCTCGGGCTTTCAAGTATTGTTGCACGCAATTTTAGATTTATCGTTTATTATGTCAACTTTGACGCTGGCGAAGATAACTGCAGATTGCGTGAGATTTGTACGTATTACCGAATCGTGTTGTGCACAATATACAATTATGTGATGTGCATCAAAAACTAAAAATAAAGTTGAAAATGGAAATTATAAAATTATGGTATAATATTAAAAGAGAAACGATTTAATCGTGATAATTAATACCTGCACAACATTGTTGAACTTGAAAACTCGACAATCATCGATCGCGTGATTAAAACTTATCAATGTTCATCCGGAGCGCCTGCGGCGTTATCTTCGACACCGACAAATAAATCAGTGTTACAATCCAGATATCGATCATCGTCTCAGGCAGCGGAAGTTGATAATTTGGAGTATTTTGACCTTACCTGCCGGTCTTTGTGATGATCATCTCCGTGCCGAGCTCGTTGAACTTGTCCCAGAGATCCTTGGTCTCCAGGTGGCACACCACGTGCCTCAGCTCCTCGCAATTCGAGCGCTCCTGGAGCAGAGGATTCACCACCGGTGAAGCGCCCTTTCCACTCGTGCTTCCGGTATCGTCCGTTTCCGGTTCGTCCTCCGGACTGTTCGTCTCCGAAACCGGTAGAGCACTACGAACGACCCCAGAACCGCTGGCTTCCCTCTCTGCAAAACCATGTTTTCGCAATGTTCGGTATAAGCATTGTCGTGCACGACATCGAAAAAATTTAATGTAATGTCTATAAAGTCTGTCATGCGCTATCCCAAGTAGAACACGAAAGTCATGATGACGTCCAAATGATGCTAAAATGACGCCTTTGACATCATTTTGACGTCACCACGACTTCAAAATGATGATAAAGGCGTCATTTTAGCATCATTTTGACGTCATCATGACTTTCTGTTCTACTTGGGATATAATACCGAATTATCCTGTCCAGGACACTCGTCGCCGCGTCATTACCGTGAATTATCATCCACCTCGCAGCCGCGGTTTTTATTCGCCATCAGCGCGCCGCCGTACACGGGTACACAACCGGAAACGACCGCGAGAGGGAAACCGCTTCCGGCACGATCCAATATAAAAATCGAGGCTCGCTGAAGCGTAGTAAAACCTAACTGCGAGCGGAGGCAGTCGAGCTTAAGGACCGGCATTTATCACTGCCGTGTCATTGACGCTCGTTTTTATCCGTTCAGCCCGTAGTCACTAAAATAGCGCCGGCGAACGGGAGTTAACGTGAATGAACCGCGCTCGATGAATATTTAAGAGCCGTTCAATTACAGTTATATCTCGCCGCTCGTTCCCCGTTTCGCGACTTACGGCGACGATGTTTTTCCTCGCGGAGCCGCGCAACTTTCGCCAGCTTGGCGCGGCGAGCGAAATTAAAAACGAGGCCCGCTCGTCGATTCGTAATTTACGGGAGGCCGCCCATTACCGCAAATCGTTATTAATTTCGTCCGAGGGAGCCGACGCGCGCGCATATTGCGATAACTCGATTCTAAATTACGTACGTACGGGCCGCGGCACCGATTAATACCTATCCCCGTATACGCTTTTATGTTGCGCCGCATCCTACTTGCGCCGAACCTGCGAAGTTTCGAGCCCCGCTCGCGAGGAAATTCTCGCGTTTACGTATGCATGGACGTTAATGAAAAATCGCTTTCGTGACGCGCGATTATTTATCGCTCATTCGACAACTCTATTAGCGGAATAATGAAGAAAGGGAGTGTCTCTCCGATTAAGATTTTAATCGGAAATTAAATGAATATTGAGAATGGTGGACGGGAATGAACGATGCGTCGTCGTGTCGCAAGGATCTCGGTACATAATATCAAATTATGTTAGAGAGTTTACATAAAGAATGCAATATAGAATTAATAATGATATACGTGCAGCAGGTGTTTCATCGGCTTTAATTAATCGAGTTTAAATTCTTGTTTTTTAAATATACAATATATATCAAGATATATCATCGGACAATTTTTATTGTGCGCCGCGGAAATGAGATCGTATCGCGGTTTCGTCAAAGCACTTGGAAGATACGGCACGAGAGGCGTAAGGTTCCGAGAAAATCACGTTGATTAAAGTGACTCGCTTGATTAATGCCGCAAATTAACTCGGAGACGCCGCGTCTCTCATTGTGGCGTTTTATTTCGCGCAGGTCGCGCTAATCTCTCGCGTTTATACGCGCAAATGTCCCCGTTTACGTGCACGCCGTTTCAGCGTGGCGTCGTGCACAGTCCCGCGTCGTTCAATCACGCCGACGTAAATCTAAGCGTAATCCATTTGGCGGTGGTTATAGGTATCCGGCTATCGATGATAATATATCGTCGGTCGCGCGCGATAAGCGGGCTCCTTCGACGGTTCGGCATCGCGATCGATTATAAATAACGCTGCGAGACGTTCCGCGCGAGAAAAGCCGGCTTTACAATTATATTACGCAGATTGTTTCCGATTTTAATGACGCAAGGGAAAAGTAATCGGCTGATAAAGCGACGTATTGCCGTCGGCGGTGATTAATCGTTGCGCCACGACGCACGGGGCGACAGGAAGTCGAGCTCTCTTTTCAAGATACACGCGAATTTCTACAGGATGTGATTGTACGACGCGAAGATTGAGCGCTCGGCGATGTGGCTCGCGGGCGCAAAGGGTTAATTTTGTTTTAACGACTCCCGTTGACGAAGATAAATATAATTATAAGCAGATAAAACTCCAATAAAAAAGAAAGGTAATCAAAATTCGAGAGACGTTAAATCGATTTCGTTCACGAAACGGAATAAAACTTTTTACGACACCGCTCGTAGTGAAGACATATAGTTTACGCGACGTTAAGCCAAGATCGACGAGAATATCCGATGGGATTCTTTAATAAATTCGCAGACAATTTTTCGTGGCCTTCCGATAAGGGTTTCTCCGCGCGCGCAGTTGAGATCAGAGTTATTTATACCTAACGGGAGCGCGAGACCGGCATCTGCCATTTTAACAGGTCCCTTCTCCGCGTAATTCGCGGACACGTATCTACCACGTGCGCCTTCGCGCGAGCGCGTTTCCAGGGTAAGAGCCCGTCGTTGTACTCGGGGAAACCGTAATAAACTTCGTAATGGGCAGTTACGAAGTACCGACCTGGCTGGTATGTCAGGTGCCGGCTATCAATTTTGCACGTTGATGCCGCGCGCGCGAGGAATTAATTGTCCATTCGGCATAAGGCGAAATCCGGCGTCGGTATTATAGCCTCGCCGCTCTTCCGGTTTTCTCTCCGTGAAAATCCCGCAATCGATCGCCGCGCACAACCCTGCGTACACTATGCGCGTTTCTTTTTCCTTACCGGAAAAAGAGCGCGTAAAGAAAGAACACAATTTCAACGTCGCTAACCCAAGGAGAACAGAAAAGTCAAAATAATGTCAATTTGACATCATATTGACCAAATTTATGTCATTTTTTGGTTATGATTGAAATCTCGATCTAAAAATCAAAAAGACATAATAAAAAAGAAGTCAATATAGTCATTTTTAAGTCATCTGAGATCGAAATTTCAATCAAGACCAAAAAATGACATAATTTGGTCAATATGATGTCAAATTGACATTATCTTGACTTTTCTGTTCTCCTTGGAAAGATAATACAAGACGATTATAAGCTGAAAGTGCGGAGACTTCGAAATAAATATGTAACTGACTGCCAAGTACAATTGCATTTATCAAATATATATAAATATAAATTAAATTATAAAAATAAATAATCATCCTGAGATATATATAATATAAGACGATTATAAGCTGAAAGTGTGGAGACATTGAAATAAATATGTACACTGAGAAAAATAGTCTGATTACATGAACAAGACATATCTGATAGAAAGCATTCTGAGACGAAACAGAATTTCTGGTTATCGTGATTGGACTCAATTTTTTGTAACTAGAACGTTTGATAGACTTAACTATAAGGATTTGATTAGTATTTTCCTAGTTGGATTACTAAAACTTCATAGTTACAAAGGAACGTGCAATTAGAATTCTGGTTAACGTTACCCACAGCGCACTCTAGTAGTTTTATTATTGTGCGAATTGGGCGAACATTAACAAAAAATTCTGGTATATTTAAAAGGAAGAAATTAATCATGCTCATCTGGTAATTCCTAAAAGAATTCTGATTCGTTCATTTTTCAACAGACATACTGGTTGAATCTAACAGAATTCCAATTAATGCAATCAGATTTTTTTTCAGTGTACGAATTATTGTAACTGGCTGCTAAATACAATTGCATTTATATAAAAATACAAATTAAATTATAAAAATGAATAAACATTCGAATATCTCAGGATTAATGCATAGCAGTTTTTTCAATATTATTTAGATTTTATACGAATGTGTGTGTTATGCGCGCGATTAAAGATGAATCTGTCGCGTCGCAATTTCTCAATCTTTTGTCTAGGATAAAAGCTCACTGATACACAAACGAGGAAGTAACGCGGTGGTAAATAAAGTCTCTTGGTTTACCTTAAGTTACTGCAGGTTATAATTTCACGTACCGCCGCTCTTGGCCGGCATCACGCTAATAACGCTAAACTAAAGCAAGCCCCGTCGTAAGTGGATAATTATCCTTTTTCCAGGCGCTACCGCGCGCTCATTACACCGCTCGCCGGCGTGTATGACCGTCGTGCCGTAATCGAGGGCATTAGTCATATTGCATTTAATAACGCCTAAACCGCGTCGAGACCAGAGGAACGATTCTCGAAAGTTCGGCGATATTATTGATCGGCCGCAAAAATGATTGACGGTAATACGTCGAATTATCGTCCAATTCGATATGTAAATTATCCTCACATCCTCTGTTATTTCGCCTCGTTATTTACACCACACGAATTTTTGCGGTAAACGCGGCCGTTCGATTCCCGGCTTACGACTACCTTGTATGCGCAAGGTAGGAAGGGACAAAAACAAAATTTCGCTTTATAAAGAAATAAAATCAAATGCGTGCGTCTTGCACTCTCGCATGCATAGAATCGGTTTCCTAGTACAAGTTGACATCGTAAGTTATCACGGTGCTTTCTGTGTAAATTATAATGCATAACGATCGTTATCTCCATTTTGTTTTACGTATTTCGACTCGACCAACCCTTCTCCCTTCTGCTGCTATCTTAAATATAATATATATTTTATAGAGTATCGAAAGTACGCATTGCGATGAATATCGCACACGACGCATAAATTATGTAAATTATCCCGCAATTACAACATCTCCAATTCGCTTCACATGGCTGTATCGCGCGTTTATATTTCTTGCCTCTCTATGGGCATCTTTATAACACGCGTGATAAATTATAGAAAATACGTATACTGAACTTATATCTTCGCAATCGTGGACGTGTTTATTAAACCGTGCAATATGGAAAGTGCTTAGCGCCGATCCCTGGTTGTTAACCCGCTGATATGGCATTAATTTGCGCAAATGTGTAATTCCAAATTTTTAAACACGATCCGCAAAAGTCATCCGCGAAAGGTGAATTTTAATTCTTCTGAATATAGCACATTTCAAAATCTTTATTTACAGTTTCTTTGAAAAATTTTAAGTGCATTTTTGAAAAATGTTTATCGAACAATTTCGGAGAAGTAATATATATATATAAATGTTTAAAGTTTCTAAAATAATTTTAGAAATAAACATCTTGATAAAAAGAAATTTTTAAAGAATCAGTAAAATCTTTTATCGCACAGAAAATTACATTTTTATTAATTATGTATCATATATTATACCTTTATTTAATATCGTTGTTATTACAGCATCAATAAACATTACTTTCCTTAACCCTTTACGGACGGGAAGCGCGCCCACACGCTCCCCGCCCACACTTGAGAAACCACCAGCCCGACTCCCAAACCTGAAGTACAGAAGTTCCTTGATGGCCCTCTTCAGTTTTGAAGTCAAAAATTAGAAATTTACAAAAAACTTCCGCACTTCAAGCTTCATAAAAATCGGGCCAATAGTCCCTGAAATACAAGCGGAGAGCACGCAAACACGCCCCCCGCCCGCAAAGGGCCAACGATACGTACCTTTTTCTGACTTTCTAATATTTTTCATTACCGAAGAATGTTCGCCTGTTTAGACAAATGGACCGCTTTGGCAAAGGTTAAAAGCAATTTGATCCGGCAAACCGCGCGACTGTTTGCGCAATAGTAAACTCGTCGGCGGCCGCTACACATCGCGGAATATTAGGTACGAATTACCACTTGCAATAACAGTAATCTTCATTCGTCGGCCGGCTTTTAGCCGTAAAACGCCACGGAGAGTCCCTTGCGGTCGCCGGACTCTGTATTTACGTTGCGCTCCGAGCTCTCGCGGCTGCGAACCTTTCAATATAGAAGGATCTTCGTCGGCGGGGATTATCCGCACGCAACTCGTCGTTTCCACCGCAAGAGAGCCGATAACCACAAAGCAATAATTAATTACCGTCGGCACCGATACGCCGATTTATCGACGATTATTACTCGACGAGAAGGAGGGGAGGGCCCGCGTACACCTGCACGAGTCGGGCTACGCGCGCGTTTAACACTCCGCGAAGAAGTTATTTAACAGCCGCGAGATCGAGTACATAAATTCCGAAACGGCTGATCGATATCGCTTCATTAATACAACTCGATGGGCGTAGCCGGAATTATGGTTACACCTGTGGCGAAGAACGTGAAGATGTTCGCACGAATCTCCGCGGAGATTACTCTTCAAAATTGCACAAAGCACCGTTTAACCCTTTCGAGCACATTAACTATTGTGCGAGCTAACAGAGTTCAT
>NJRQ01000159.1:76034-91100 GCA_003063805.1 Aphaenogaster ashmeadi | reverse complement strand
GGGTAAATTTTAAGAGAAAATTCTCTCCGTGTAGGAGCAAACAAGCTTTCTCATCAAAGATCTTTTTTACTTTGTTACTATTGACTTGCTAGCACTGGGGAATGTAGGGAGACCGATTGTAGCTTTCTCAGTTACTGGAATGTGGAATGCTTGTTGCATTCTTCTGTGTTACCTGGGTTACAAGTTAATTATTTACTGGCGATTTGGGAAAATAAAGAGTTTCTGGTATTTTATATTGTTGACAGGTAAACTCTGATTCGTGCGTTTATTTTCACGGTGGAAATCATTTTTAGAGGCATCTAGAGTTGCCTGTCGTTCTCTTAATTAAGAGAGGGAAGGACAAGCACAGTTTCTTCTTTCACTGCTCGTTGAAAGGGAATCTCCTCTTTGATTTACGCGACGAATATCGATCTCAATGGAGGAAGTTCGCCGCGACCAAGTTTTACGGCACGACGAAGTTCGGCGGGGATCGCAGATTTACCTCGCACACCCTCTCGCGCGCTCGTACAACACGCGTACGCGTCCGCATTTTGCGTGTGTCCGGCGGAGGAGAGCCCGATTCATGCCGCCGTTTGCCGGAGTTTATTTGGGAATGGCGGCCCGTTTCCGTGGGTGAATTGCAGCGAGTCCGACCGTAAATTTCGCGCCGCGTAGGATCTTCGTGGGCGATTATTCGCCGCGGGCGTCCAAGATACGCGATGATGAAACCGAACACCATCGGGTCTCGTTCGGACGTCTGGCTGGGCCTGGAGAGCGGCCACGGCCGTTTCCAGAATTCCGATGGGACACCTCACCTGGCCGGGCCGATACGCGGTGTACAACGGGTTTTTTTTTTCGGGCCTCACCTCGGCTGGGCCCGTAATCACGACTATGTATTTCACTACGCAACCGTCGAAATGTCAATTACGCCCTTCCGGTAGCCGGTGCCGGAAAACGAGATAAGTATAGGACAATTTGTCAAATCTATTTTAAAAGTCGGCCGAAAATTGACTGTAATATTTACACGGAAAAAAAAGAATGTTTGTGCCAACCAGATTCTGGTTGACTTGCACAGAAATCTGGTTGACACAAAAAGATTTCTGTGCGAGCCAACCAGAATCTGGTTGGCACAAACATTCTTTTTTTTCCGTGTACGGATCGATTAAATCCTGTAAGACGAATTGTCCTAAAAATACCTCTAATAAGTGGCAATATATAAGATACGTTTGCATAATCGTATTCAAGAATAAATTGTGACGAAATATTGCAGTAACTGTAAATGTGACTCCCGCATCTGCTTATGTTATAAATTCAAGCCTATTCAAGGATCAATAAGTATTAATATCTCCATAATAATCTCTTTTCAATTTAAGAATACGGTAACATACATTGTTTTAATGTTTACTTCGATCAGTCACAGATTTTATCTTTATATATATGTAATATAAATATGTATGCCTTGCTCTCTTCGTGGCCATGCTATCGACTCGTCACGGAATGGATAAAATCGATTTTCGAAGATTAAGTAGTGATAAAGCTAAATTTGAGCATTCCTAGTCAGGACTCAGGATTTCATTGACGTGTAACGGACGTTAAATAATTCATTAGCGCAGCGGCAACAATTTATATGCGAGAATCGAGTAGTTTCGGATCTAGTTATCTCGCCCGCCGGTTTCGTTTAATGGACCAACTCGAAGCACGATGCTCGATGGTCGATTAATCGGAAATTTGTGATTCTAAACAAAATCCGCGCTTGACATGCGAGTAACATTCTCAATTAGGCGTGACACGTGTTTTTGAATAATGCAGCGTTTCTTATCTCGCTCGAGAGTAAATTTTGCCTAAGTTTCCGTAGTCAATACCCGATGAAGTCTATTTCGATAGTGAATCACGGCGAATTGACGGAATTATCCTTCACCTATCACGATGTAAAACTAACAGACACGCGCGAATATAAATTGTTGAAATAGAAATGTATACCTCGCCCACATATCTGAATCGATTATTTCGACAAGATAACACGTGCTGAAAAGCAAATTTAGCGAAAGAGAGAAACCTGCTTATTTGAAGGAGCATAAACGTTTTCACTCGTTTTTAGAAATGCGAGATAGATATCTTAATGATGATTCTTTAAATTCCGCGTTGTTCAATATAAACAAGATTTACATTTGTTGAACGTGTTATGTTTTCGAAAGTTATTTTTAATTATTAACCTACTCATAAAATAATTTATTCGGTTGTCCTCGCTTACTCATATGCGCCTAGCATAATTGATTTCCATTGAAACAAATCACAATAGGTATTTCGAATACCGTTGTCGCGCAAACGAGTTTCTAAAGCGACGAAATGCCGCGGCCACGCGGCTCATCTCTCGCATAAAATATTCGCGGCTGATTATTTCGCGAGAACGAATTTCGACGATTTAGGCGATCGCATTGTTTACCATTCCATTCACGCCGGTACGCGTTAAATAATTCATTAATGCCGATATAATTTACGGTCGTTATCCGAACCACGAAAACATTGGCGTCGAATTTGCTACAATCCAATCTCCATTATCAGATGCATAATCAGATATTCCGCGAACGATTTTCGAAGGAAACGCTTCGAAAATATCGCCACGACGCGCCCAACTTTAATTAAGTCAATCGCAGGAAAATCCGAAGTGTCGATTTTTATTATAGATAATTTATTATAAATATATCTTTTTACGCACCGGATAATTAAAAACATTAAATTCGCGAATATCTATATATTATTCTTTATACAAATTATTTATATTATTATTAATATCGATAGTTTGGAATTATCAAACGTAATGTTATCCATTTTACTAAGTAATTAATCGAGTAAATTATATATCGTAGCATAATTTTGAAAATAGTTTGATGATAAATTATCACAAATCTTACGGATTTGTCAAAGTCAAATTAATAAGATACATTACATTAATAATGTATCTTATTAATTCTCACGAATTCGGTAATAATAATTAACGTAATTAAATCAACATAATTAATTGAAAGGATCCTCTTCGCAGTTCGAAAAATATAAAAAAATTTTCTTGTTAAAAAGATTGGATTATTTTGCTTGCATTATGAATAATAATGCAAATCTCTTTAGAATAGGAGAGAGAGTGCAATCAAATTATTGGTTACTTTAAAAAAATGTTCACACGTATAAAATACAGAAAAATTATTAGCAATAATGACGCACTTGCATCATGATAATAATAATTCCTATTATACTTTTACTATAACGATAATAATTCCCTTATCATGTACAGTAATTTCCGTGCATATCGAACGACTCTCTAGTAGTTATTTAGGTCGATTTACCTTCCATTTACGAGATATAGCTATCCAAATGTGCGCGACGGATTACGGAGTGACTTCGCCGCGCGAATCCCCGCTCCGGACGCCTTT
Organism: Aphaenogaster ashmeadi; assembly: GCA_003063805.1. Taxonomy (NCBI): domain Eukaryota; kingdom Metazoa; phylum Arthropoda; class Insecta; order Hymenoptera; family Formicidae; genus Aphaenogaster; species Aphaenogaster ashmeadi. The sequence goes on along the minus strand of NJRQ01000159.1, from coordinate 87,696 downwards.
TTCGGTCGTTAAAAGAAACGAAAGTGACGGGCCATTATCCCGTTTCCCCGCAAAAACGATCCGCTTTCGTCCCCAGCTACAAGCCGCGGCCCTCGCCGGTCATTTATCTCGATAATGACAGTTCGGAACAATTTCTATATTAGAGGGCCTCATTAGAGCGCCGCGCCAGCTTGTAATTTACCACGTCGACATTTTTACGTCCGCAAATGCGCGAATTAAAACGCAACGGCGAGCATGTTCCTACACTCGTCGCGCCTTAGCACTAACTCTTTGCTTAATCGCGAATAATCCTTTTTTAAAAAGGAAAGATTCTAAATGTTGGCAGGTGCCTTGGGCAGAGATAAAGCAGCGAAACGATTCTCGAGGCAGCAGTCTCTGCTGCAGATTTGGCATTACGAAGATGCCTCAATTAACATTGCAATACCTTTATAAATGTTCTATTCGTATAATATCACAGCGAGATGTCATGGTGTTATAATTTATTGTAATATAATAAAGCTAATTTTTTGTGTGTATTAAAAGCGTCTCGGACAAGCTTAATCAAATTATACTCAAACGTATCGCAATTGTTACATAATTAAAAACAATTCAATAAAAGCCAATGTGCGCCAATGCCGTTGTCGAGGCGAAACAAATCATTTATTTATTAAATGTACAATATGAATATACAAATATAAAGTAAACGTTTCGATTTGAGTCTCTAATTTGAGTCCTCTTCAGTACTAAATTATAATAAAGAATAGATGAATGAATTCGCGTTACTTCCACCAAATGAATTAATTAGTAAGTAGAACAAGAAGTAATGAAGGAAAAATTAATGAATTAAGTGAATTGACCAAATTATGAAGAATTTTGAAAAAGAAAGAGTACATTAATGTAAGTAATTTTTACAACTATATATATATATATATATATATATAAAGGTTGATAGAAAGAAAGAAATTTATTTAAGAAACTATTCGAGATATTGTCTGGGTGGAAAGAACGCAAATGTCGTGTCACGACTAAGGATGAAAATGAAAAAATGTTGGCTCACATTGGCTTTTATTGAATCGTCTTTGATTTTATATCTGAGAGCCTTACTATCATTAATGTTACATAATTATTTTATCGCCAATACTCGCGCTAATTATACTCGCAGTAGCGCTTCAACGAGATATTATCGGTGCAATATTACTCGTGTTAAAATTTTTACGATAACGTCGAACGGGAATAGGGGCTCTATACAGTTCACGTTGACAATTGTCGGCGAGCAGGTAATCATAGTCCAAGTTTCGACGTGCGTCATCAGCGCTTCCGGAATTAATACTTAAACGCGCGGAGACGTCAAGCGGGAAACTTTTCGCGCAATTCACGCTCCGTCGAGGAGGTTGTCGCCGTATTTTATTTCCCGGCACCGAGACACGTCTCGTTCGTTTCTCAAGAGCTTCGCTAGCGAGTCTAAGAATCAACTATAACCGTCCGAAAAATTCACTCTCGTGCTAATATTCCAACGGTGCAAATGAAAAAAGAATATTGCGGAAATTGTAGAAATATATTCTCTTTCTTTCACCTAAATAGAAAAAGTTTAGAAACTACAGGGAAAAAAAGACTTCTTTTATTTCAAGATAGAAATTATTTGCATTCCCTCCGTAATTATGCAGAATTATTTATCGTTGTATAAAATTCACGAATAACCTATGTTAAAGTATTTAAATTGGGCATGTAGTAGTTTTCACTATTCCTCATGTTTTACATATTTTGCAATTGCATCGTCGTCGCTCATCCGCATGCGATGGCGTCAAGACGCTCCAAAAGGATCGGAATATGAGTAGTACGCGCGATAAACGTTAATGGTCGAAAATTAATTGGCAAGTTTTTAACGGGGCAATAAAAATAATGAGCCATGACGGCGGACAGGTAGGCCGGGGATACGACGCAAAAATCGCGCGATAGACTGGCCGCTCCATTTTCGTTGGGAATGGCCGCATTAAACGTTATGGATGGCCGTACCGAAAGGGGTGAGCGATTTTTCTTCGAGTTAATGCGCCACGGTAAGAAAGGTGCGCCGCGCGAAGAGAGTTATGACTCGCGCAATATCATACCGGAGCGGCGACGATGCGCCCGCGAGAGACGCGATAACAATAAACGTAATAGTGTAATGAAGCTTCTGGCCGTTAATGAACGACGATCTCGAGACCCTCGCGAGGACTCGAGCGTTTAGCGACACGTGTATCGACGTGTATGACTTGTCGCTTTAATAAATGACGCTCCAGAGTTCAATTTATATTCAATTCTAAATATTATCATAAAACATTGTGTTAAATGTCATGTTACTAGTTGCGTTAAATAAATAGATGCATAAAATATTGTGGAATTAATTATAAAAGCAGAATAGTGAATAATTATACAAGTAGAATACTGAAAATTAAGATGAAATTAAGATCTATCGATTTTGGCGAATTCGCTTTTTGAGAAAATTTAATTTTTATCTTTGGTGGCTGCGTATTTCTCTTTGATTTGTTAACAATAAAGTATTTTTCTAATAATAAAGGTAAGGTTACGACATTAATTGCAGCGACACAGAATAATCGCGCGTTGATACACTGACGTGAAATGTCAATTATGCGACTGTCGACTAATGAGCTCTCGCGAGCCAAGAGAACGTGAATTTATATCATGAAATTTTCGGAGAAATGAATGTGATCGAATTTAAACTTAATACCACTGAAATGTAACCTGCACGATCATATTTAACAACTTTAACTTTAAATAATGACAGAACAAATTGCTGTTTTGCCATTGCATGAAAAGATTTTGACACATGTTTGAATGTACATCATTGATCAAAATTAAATATTCAAATAACTTGACTAAAATGTAGAGACACAGATATGCAGAACCGAAATCGTAAGATATGCAGATTCGATTGCACATTTGATTGCAAAAAATCATTTGTTTCTTAACATTAAAAGTAATTCTGCTTTACGCATACTTTTCCATTCGCGTTATATAGACTTGTTATTATGTAATTAAAAGAAGAAATGTCACTTATTGGAGTAATACGAAAGTCAGCAATGAAATGTGAAATATTCGTGCGTGACATCTAATACACGATTCATAATTTATTTAAACAAAAGGAAGGTATTTAATGATTCACGTAACAATAACGATGCAACACATGATACGTTGCATCGAGCCTTTCGAAGCCAATTAATTTTTATCGGCAAAGCGCGTGTAATTAAGACGCTCATAAAGTTTACACGGATGTTACAAACCGTACATCTCGATTGCAAAAGAATTTCATAAAAATTTCAAAAAGCAAATCTGCAGCAATATATGGTACATGTACAACAATGGCTCACGTTCGTACGAAAAAACTTTGCTCATACGATAATTTATAATAATTTTGGTTCAAAATAAAGATGGATATAAGTAACCGCCTACATATATATAAAGTTTCACACACAACTTTAATAAAAATCATATCAAATAATTACAGTTCTTCAAAAAAAGATATATTATCATAGATATTATCATAGATATTATCATAGATATTATCATAGATATTATCATAAATATTATCATAGATATTATCATAGATATTATCATAGATATATTTATGATAAATTATTAGCGAGTGCTTGCAATTAATTTAAAGACACGTTGGAAAAACAGAATAAACGTCGAATATATCGTAGAGAAATCATTTAAAAACAAATGGCAGAACTAACAATAGATTTTCATTCTTCTGAAAAAGGAAATTTGGGAAACTATCCAACAACTATCTGAAGAGGATTCTACCTCTAGTATTGAAGTTCACAAGCAAAGACATTGTTTTGGCTAAATGAAATTCTGGACACATTCTACATTTTACATTATCCGTTTTTAACGGAACAAGCGTCACAAATTTCCACTTCCTCCAAATAATATCTTTTCGCTACCGACATTAGCCTCACAATCTCTACAAACCACTTTCCAATTCGTCACACTCAAAATGGTTTGCTTTTGGAATTCCGATTGAGCTCGACCATCGACTCCGAAGAAACTCACCGTGCTGATGCAACTTGCCGCCTCCGACGGCTTGCTGCTGCGAATGTTTATGATGATGCGGTTGTTGTTGCTGCTGCTGCTGTTGCTGTTGCTGTTGTTGCTGCTGCTGCTGCTGCTGCTGCTGACGTGAGTCCCGTGCCATAATCGCAGCGATGCTGAAGTCGGTCGCACATTGACGGTTCGAGTTACAGTTATTGTTGAGATTGTTCAGGAGACTACTGTTCGGCGACGGGCTCGAGCTCTCGTCGCCGTCATCGCCGGCGCACCCGGACAGCCCGGTGGGTACCGCGGGGGCGGCGGTGCCCTCGCCCTGCATCTTCCTGGCCAGGTAGAGGTGATGTCGGGATTCCTCGTCGTCCTCCTCGCTGCCGGCTCCTCCGGCACCACCGCCACCGCCGCCGCCTCCGCCACCACCGCCGCCACCGTCGCCGAACGAGGTCAGTGTCAGTCCGTTTCTCTTCCTACCGGCGAGGCCTCGCGACTCCAGCAACATCACCTCGCGCGCTGCTTCCTGGGCCACGTGGGGTCTATCGATAAACTAGAGGCGCGTCTCGAGGCGGATCCGCTTGACGTCGCGACGTCGCTACGGGCGTCCTGCGTCACGACGATGCCAATGATCCCGATGCTGATGATCGCTGTCTGGAAGACGGTGTGCGTTTCTATCCTCGATACGCAAGCACCGCTGAAGCGGCATCAGCATCCTCTCCTCCGATCGCGCAAATCAGCTCCGACTTCCCGTTGTCGACATGCGCGCGTATACGCGTGCGAGGAGGTGACAGCGCGCGTGCACGCACGTGCGCGCGGAGGAACAGGAGCCTGCGAGCGGAATCGGGCACGGATTGGTTGGTCACGATCGCCGCGTTCGTTGCGCGGCCAATGGAGTACGGGTGAAACGTTGGAACCGATCAGGGTCCTTATCGGAACGGCGATAAGGATCGGAGCACAACACTAAAACCACGCCAAACAGCTAACCATGACGTTTAGCGATCAACGATCAGTGGTGGATGTGATTCGAAGTGATTGACGCCGGCGAATGATGGCCGGAGACGCACTCCATCAACAGCGCGGGACTCGAGGAAAAGTTACGTCGTCGCGGGGACACCAATCGCTTCTGTTTCGCGCGTGCAAAAAAGCGGAGCTGCTTGATGTATCGTTTACACTCCAGGCCAGGCGCGAGCGAAACGTGGCGCGGACAGAGCAGGGAACGACAGACCGACCGGTTGCCCGACAGACTGACCCGCGCCACCGCCGGTCGCCTCTTCGTTTCGACCCCCATCCCCCCCCCAAAGCGATCGAGCGCGGTCGGACGGAGCTGAAGGGACGGTAAAACATGAGGGGGAACGAGAGAGGAGAACACCCGGCGGGTGTTCGATGGGCGGTTCCTTGGCACGCTCCTCCTCTACGATCAGCACCCAGCTCCGCCTGCAGGCTCTCTCCCGCACGAAACCCACCTCGAGGTTCGCCTAAACGTTATTACAGCGTCGTTCTTCCTCTCGTCTCTGCTCGTCCCTCTCTTTCTCTCGCGCCCATGTCAGACCGAAACTGCCAACCGGGAGCCGACGATACATACAAACACGCATCGTCCACAGGAGGAGTCTCTCGGTCAGCCGGTGGTGGTCGTCGCCGCCGTCGTCCTCGTCGTCGTCTTCGTCATCATCGTAGTCGTCATCGTAGTCGTCGCTGCTCACCCAGGTCGTCTCTCCTCGTCCCACGTCGCTTTTTTCCACACTGTTTGTCTCTTCCCACTCTCCGTCACTCTCCTTCTCTCTCTCTCTCTCTTTCTCTCTTTCTCGCGTCCTTGTCCCTTCTTCCTCACGCTTCTTCCTTTCGCCCTCTCCTCTTCCCGCCCCTCCCAAGCGTGGCAACCCGCCCCGCCCGTCGCGTTCGCACGCTCGACGTCCACACGTACAGAACGAGGTAGGGTGGCGGTATTATGGTCTCGTACGCGCCATCCAGCCACGGCAGCTGCCATTTTTTCTTACGAGAGGGGGGCAATTGCTGACAGGGACCGCTTTCCTCCGCGCTAGTATGCCGCGACTCTCGTCTCTTTCTCTCTCGTCTTCTCTGCCTCTCACTCTTTCTCTCTCTCTTTTTCTCTCGCTCTCTCGCACTCCGCCGCTCTCTCGAGCGCAATTTATTGTTTTACTGGCGGAGCTTTAAACACGACCGAACGACGGTGGCGGCGGCTTCAGCGTCAGCGGCGGCCGCGGCTAACGCAGGTGGGTGGTTAGCTCGCTGCTGGCTGGCTGGCTGGCTGGGCGGTGGATAGGCGGGTGGGTGGCGGTTGCTCTGGTGGCTCGTCTCGGCTGGGCTCGTCGAATGGGGGCGTGGGAGTATATCGTCGTACACTTCTCTGGGAAATCCCGTCAACGTCTACTACCGCGACTATGCCACACTTCGCCGATCGCGCTCTTATTATTTCCCATTCCGCTCTCCCACCGCGTACCCTCTATCTTTCGAATCCCGTTCGATCTCGTCGATGTCTCTCGACATTTGCGAATATGGTCGCGAAAGTGCGTTGCACTTCGCCGATCTCACAGCGCAGCGATTAGAACAGTCGATTTCCATCGATCACTCGTGCGTCGTCTTTGTCTTTTTAGAATGGCATGCGTTTTCTTAAGGTCTTCACAGGTCATGATACAGTCTTGTACAGAATGTTTCTACATGTTTTATATTTATATCTCCGTTTATTTTTATAATATGTTTATTAAAAAATCTTTACAATCTTTATAATCTTTATAAAATTATATATTTATAATATATTTATGATCTATTTATAAAAGATAGGATAAAAGTATTGTTAGAAGCAATTATATTATAATTATAATAAAATATAATCCCACTCTTTATTATTTAAAAAAATATGTAAATATTATTAATCGATTCTAGCATAATACTATCTATAAATGTGTTGAGCTTGATTTAAGTTGGAGACGTTTAAAATTTGCTCAAGCATTCAGTCTTAATTCATAGAACCTCTTCATTTGCTTTGTTTTTTATTTCTTAACATATTTGCCGTCATTTCTTAAGAAGCGAAAAGTGGGATACGCGAAATAAGAAGATCCGAATTAAGATCTTCGCTAATCGCTAAGCCGCATCGATCGCAATCCGGTAGGATCAAGGTAGCTTTGCTACCGTCTTCGTTTACGTCCGATATCCACGGAGGACCCTCGAAATCTCCTTTTATCCCTCCTCTTCACGATTCGGCGCGCTATTAACGTCGTTATTGCCATTTGTCGAGAAACCGTGGCGGTACGCGTGCGCCAGCAGCTGCAATACCGAACTGCTTTTTCCGCTGGGCGATTCTCCGACAGAAGTATTACGGTAGAAATAACGTTATCCTCGGCCGGAACGAGCGTCGAAGATGAATGGGGGTTGGAGCCCGCTTACCCTGCATCGCCGGCGTTTTTCCTCCGCCCCTCTCCCCTTCGCTTGCGCACCCCCGGGATATTATTTCGTCGAATATCTCGCGAGTCGTTTCGAACGCGGCATTTCGCTGGAGATAAGTCTCGGCTTTAACCGATTCGGATCCCCGTAAAAAACCTCGAAATCGTTAAATCTCGCGCACGAAGCAACGCAGTTATATTTTTCCATTACGATTAAACTGTCAATTATAATTGAATTGGATTTCGGGAGGGAGATAGTAGAGCATATGTAATGTATCAAACTTTTGTTGTAAGATATATAAGGCGCTGCGCACAATGGAGGAATATTATATATTAGATATTAGGAATAGGAATTAGAGTTTTAGAATCAGTTTCCTCAATAAACACTATAGATATATAACAAGTTATGTTGTGTTTCGTATAACACATTTATGTCTTATATCTTATTAATATCCATTGTGCGTTACGTTCAATATTCATTGTGGAAACTGATTCTAAAATTTTAATTCCTATTCCTAACATGTAACAAATTGTAAGACGACTTTAACTGGCAAGAGATGGTATTCTTTTTATCACTACGTATCAATCATACGGATTGTGGTCCTCAACGAATAATAAATTTAATAATAATAATACTAAAGCATCTATAAGATTCTCCCCCCTCCCCCCAGCATCCTCCCATCACGAAAACTGTTAAAGAATTTGTTGCGAAAAGTATTAAATTTATTACTCATTGAGGACCACAATCCGTATGGTTGATACGTAGTGATAAATAGAATACCATCTCTTGCCAGTTAAAGTCGTCTTACAATTTATTACATGTTAATTATTCACTGGCGATTTAGGAAAATTTAAGTTTCCTACTCCTAATATCTAATATTCCTCCATTGTGCGCAGAGCCTAATGCAACGGTATATTTTGAATAAATAAATAAGGTTAAAGCTCTCAAGATGTACAATCTCAAATATTAAAAAGTATAAAACAAGGCAAATGAGAGCTAACGCCGTTGGTAGAGCGAAAAAATAATTCACAATTAAATACAATATTAATAAGTTTATAAAATTAATATATTTTGAGTAAATAATTTTTAAATAAAACCGTTGGAAAAAGAAAATTACCATTGCAATTAGGAAAGTTTTCTACATTCTTAGCTTTAACTCTCGTGCGAAATCTTCACGAAGCACGCGCGTCGTGTTTTCCCGAATGTTTTGCAAATCTTCGAATTATCGGTTGCAATTAAAAGAATTGATACAGTCGGTAATCTTTCTCGCGGTCAAGCGCGGCGGTGCGAAAACGCGAAATTACCACTGCAACCGCGCAAAATAATTAACATCGCGCTAAGGCGGTACGAGGCGGTTAACGAAGAGAAGCGGCGTGCTCGAAAATAAGAAGGTATTCGGCGCGCAGGCGGAGGCATATTACCCCGGATATTATTATAATAAAGCAGGAAATTACCTCGTGTGATAAATGCGCGGGTAGCGATGCGGCCTCGTAAATTATATCATCAGCGGATTATCGTAATTACACAGCGCGGCATATCGCGAGTGAAACAACGCGCAATGCCGTTGTGTTGTTGCTGCCGCTGCGGAGGAGAGGGGAGAGAAAGGGGGGGAGGGAGGGAGAGAGAGAGAGAGAGAGAGAGAGAGAGAGAGAGAGAGAGAGAGAGAGAGATCTGAAAATCTCGCGATTCGCGTGGTGCGTTCTGCTATTATCCCGCGGGTGGTAAACGTAATCGTTCGCGTACAAATTGCGAGCCGTGCGAAACAGTTAATCGAGGCGTGACGCGATTCGGCGGCCCGATACATTTATGCGCGATCGGATATCGATCCCACGTTTATCCCGGCGACCGGAAGCGACCGACGCGCTCCCGGTTATCGTGTTATCGGTCTCGACTTTCGGCGAGGCTGCGCTCAATTCGCGCGCGGTCGCGTCTGCGGCTCGATCGGGTTAATTCAATTAATCGATCCGGCGCGCCGTCGAAGCACCGGGGATCGCTAATTTCGGCGTACAAAAGTGCGAAAATAAAATACCTAAAAATTCATGATGGCGCGATCTGTCGCCGTAATTTTCTATGTTAAGTATCTTGACAAGCCGTAAATAAAATCTTTATTAACACGACAAAGTCAAAATTAAATGAAATACAAGATTTTGTTACATTTATCCAGTGATGTGCGTTTATAACGTTTATAACGTTTATAACGTATACGTGTAAAGAATTAATTCTGGAGTAAAGAATGTACGTAAAGAATGTAAACAATATGTAAAGAATGTAAACAATTGTTTACATTCTTTTTTCAATTCTTTACATATTTTACATTAATGTAAAATATGTAAAGAATTGAAAAGTTTGACCTTTCAACGGTCAAAAAAACTTCTGCATATATACTACTCTCTTAGAATAACCGATTCTAATAAAACTGATGAATATTAAATAAAGTTCATTCATTCACACCTGACAATGGATAATTGTGATATTTGATTTATTATGTTATGTTGCATTAAAGTAGAGTAAAAAAATTATTTTTATTATTATGGTAAACTTGTATTTGATTCGGGAAATTTAAATAAAGGTTATTTTTAAAAATGTTTTTGTTTATTATAAATGTAAATCAGCCAATTACGAAATTCTTTACATTGTTTACATTATTTACATTCTTTACATGTTTACGTGGAAGAGAGCAATGTAAAGAATTAATTCTTTACACGTAAATAATCATGTAAAGAATTGACGTAAACTATACGGCACATCACTGCATTTATCTACATCCTCGAATTAATCTGCCAAATTCCTTTAATTCTAAATATTGAATAAATTATAATACATGCTTGTTTTTCTTAGATTGACGAGTAAAAAAGAATTGCACGACGCACGACGGCTTTAATTAGCGCAATAAAAATCTTGTTGAGTTTAATAAGCAAGCGAGGCCGCGTGTTGCCTTAACGAAGTCGTCCGATTTAATTATTGCCAAGCTACGGCGAAGAATAGTGATTCTCTATTCGCAATTAGCATACTGTGCAACACGTGCGGGAGGCAAACCGGCGCGATCGAAACGCGCCGCACCAATTCCGCGATCCGATCTTCGCGGACACCAGTAATTAGACATGCCTGCGAAAGGCGACGCGTAACGCGCGACTGGTGTCAATTAGCAGTGGTAACGACGTGAGCGGTTAACTAATTATATGCGCGGTATGCACTTTTATATCCGCCGAACGATCGAGCCGTATGATCAAGATCGAACCGGAGACCTTAATTAATCATACGCGTTTTCAGCCTTTCGTGACGTGACTACTGTATTCCCTCATTAACGCCTTATAATTGAAGTTGCCTCTCCTCCTATCTCTTCCTCCGAATTTAACAAACTTAAAATGTAGAAATAAGAAAAATAAGTAAATGTAAAATAAGAAAAATGTAAGAAATTGTCCGTATAAATATCAATGATAATAACTTTTCAATCATAAGCTTCAGATTCAGATGCAGAATTCATTTGCGTTTGTAAAAATGTGGAGTTTGTGCCAATGCAGAAAAGGTTCTAGAATGAACAAACAAGAGATGGAATATTCTTTGCCAGTGAATATTAAACTACAGAAGAGATTTGTTTCGACACTCTACTGGCCAATTTAATTTAAATTAATATATCGCGAATCGCGACGTTTTTCGACCATAAATTTTGGTCCTTCTAAAGTGAATGAAATTAATTTTAATGTAAAGAATTTGTTGCGAAAAATATTACCTCAGCCAGAATTTGAACCTGGACCTCCCTACAATCCGGTGCTCTGACATCATCGACTGTTGCGATAAATATTACCACATGCCTCGGTGGTCGAACTGGCTACGACCGCACGGATTGCAGGGAGGTACAGGTTCAAATTCTGGCTGAGGTAATATTTTTCGCAACAAATTCTTTACATTATTTGGGGGTATGGTATATTTGGATGTAATGGATGTATGAAAGTGGAAAGTGGAGTGTGAACGTCTTCCCCAAAAATACTATCCACGGTTGGTTGTGTTGAGTAGGATGGTGATCCTACTCCACTATGGCCCAGTTCCACCATCTCCAGTTAACTTAACCAATCGCATTTGTCGTTACGCAAAATTAACAAATGCGATTGGTCAATTCCAACACGGAAAAAACGATAAGGTTGCCACAACCACAATAATAGTAACATTTGGTACAGCCACGTCCTGTGGTTGTCACATTCACATTGTTTTGTGTAGTGCATCTATATATGTTTGTCTCAACATT
>NJRQ01000159.1:44439-54511 GCA_003063805.1 Aphaenogaster ashmeadi | reverse complement strand
ATCGCTCTCCGCCAATCGCCTCTCTAATACGCGCCTAACATATAGTACCTCTTACAATATATTATATTATATTATTATTTACCAAATTGTTATGTTCCAAAAGGAATAAAATCGTGATTTTAATAAATCAAGAAAATAGAATAAAATCATTGCAGGACATGTAGCAACGTGATTTCCTGATTTATTGTACAATCATACTTCTTACGAAATATAAAAATTCAGAAAAGATGGTAATAATTAATTAATTTTCATTTTTCGATTACAAAACGAAAAAAATTTTATTCTTCAAAAATTTAAATTTTACATTAGATTTAATTCTTTTTAAAAGAAGTTATTAATCAATCATTTAAATGATAATTTGAATTATTAATTAATAATTTCTTCAAAAAGAAAGAATTATATAATGTAACAATTACAATTATTATTAAGTAAACTTTTTATTAATAATCAATCTATCTTTACGATTTTTTGCGAAAATGTACGTAACAGATACATGTAAGAAATCTAAAGACAAAATCAGATGAGCAATAAAAATCGATATCATCCAAACTCTGAAAATCGGTAGCAAATTATAGACAGGCACGCATGTAAGTACATTTATAAATCTAGGCACACATACTTAATGCGATAGCATTGCCAAACTTGAAAACTATTGTGACTTCGATATTTTCATATTAGCTTATATATCAATATTACTACAAAAATTTTTACCATACGAAGCAAATAAATATGGTAATGAATTTATTTTGACAGCTGACACATGTCGTGATATCTCACTATTGATTGATATTTTGTGATATTATGTTCCGATAGTAATTATACGTACGTAATGTATATAATACAAATAGGTTCCATATAGAAGCAGAAACAATTTCTTAATAAAAATATCATTGCGTATTTGTATAATAATTTCGATGTTGTTCAGAGGGCCCTCGTGGTAGCACCTTTACCACTTGTCATATCATCATGCCTGAACGCGCGATATGTCAGCTCTGTAATTTGTAAACTTTAATCGCTAATAATTTAAAAACTATTACAGCCTCGACATTTTTGTATTAGGATTTTCGTCTGAAAATGTTCCAAAGAATACGCTCTTAAAAGAAAATGCGGAGGTTTTGGGACACCCTGATAAGATTTTCATCTCTAATTAATTTCTAGCATATATTAAAGTATTGTACGGTGATTGTGAGAATATATACCTTATATTTACAATAACAATAACTTAGTATAAAAAATCTATTATGTATCGTATTCCCAAAATTCTTTGTTAAAACTATTAAATATTACGAAAATTAACTTCCATTAAAAATTTCATTGAAAAAATTATATCGCCTTAAGAACAATGGAAGAAATTCTTTTCGATTTAATATTATGTCAATTAGAAATAAAGCGGAATAAGTGACATAAGTATTCCAGATCGTAAATAAGAGCTTATAGCGGTATTTGCGAGATTCCGCGACGTCGTTGCAGCTCGCGGTGTTCTCGAACTCTCATATGGTAAAGACGGTTTTCCACGGTGGCAATATCGGATCCAATATTGCGGCAATAAATGGCCGTGGTATTATGTATCGGCCTAATAACGATCGTAATAAACTTACGAGTTACTTTATGAGATAACCCGACCGCTTGTAGATGGCTTCGACTGCCGCGCCAGGTGACGCGTGCCGTAAAAATTTCGTCAATTTTATTCCGTACCCTTAAAGCCCTCTCTACGAGGCCACGAGGCGCTTTTTTACTCGCGAGCAAATCATGTCGACGTATCGAAATTGAACTACAGGCAAAGAAATGGTCGTTTCTTCTGATGATCTTGGTGATTGTGCGGCACGTTCCATGGCGCGCTCTGTCAAGCGCGAAGCACGTGATTCAATTTCGCAAAGTTCATGACAATACGAATGTTCATAAAAAAGATAAATCGATGAAGTGAGCAAAGAGCGTCCGAAAGAACAAAATAGATAAACCAGAACGAGAAATTCGAAAATACATACTTTGGCAGCGTAGATTCAAATGAAATGAATGAGTTCATCTAAATTTTCTGAATTTTGTATAGTCGATAATATATAGGTATTCATATTCTTCATTCTTATTCTATTTTTATTATAATAGTTATATTTTACGTATTGAAATATATATATTACGTATTTTGTATGAAAAATAATAAAAGTATGACCAATTCAACACAATTATAAAATAAATAATCAAATGATATATAAATAGTTGACTCTCGATAAGGTCAAATAACAAAGCATAAACGGCAATTAAGAGTCAAGCGCTGGCGACAGTGCGCAATAGATAAAATATAATGTTCTTTAATAAAATCAATCAAGAAAAGAAGGGGCTTAGAGCCGCGACAAGATGTTAGTGTCTTAACAATTTAATTGAAATGCAATGATTTCGAGTACATATTACATACGTTTCGATCCATTTATTCGGATCATCCTCAGTGTATTACAATAATTAACGAAAGAAGACACATTAAAACGCAATCATCTAACTAAATATGGCTAAAGTTCGCATGTTCTTATGTCGTCGTAGAGTCAAATGATAAAACTGTAAAATAAAAAAAGGGAACGAATATTGACGTCAGAATAAATTAAGAATAAATAACAAAGCAAATACATACGTGAAAGGAATTGTGCGGTCTAAAATTTGTTTGTCTGAAGTCATGGTAAGAGCCAAAAAATATATAATCTTTGTAGAACGAAGTCATGTACGACGTATATGTCACGACTGTCGCTTGTGTTGTACAAATTAAAACTAAATAATAGGTGGCAGGAGCGAGAACGCGAACAGATCAAGTATATGAAAGGGAAGGGGGAAGAAAAAAGGAAGGGGAAAGAGAGGATGAGAAAGGGAAATTGATGAGTAGGAAATAAATTAAGGACTGGCAAATAATCTTCTGAAAGTAATATGGTGTCTTTAATAAAAAATCACGAACTGTTTTATTGTTACAATAAAACTGTTTTATTGTTACATCATGATTTCTTATTAAAGAACATCGTTTTTATTGTTATATCATGATTTTTTATTAAAGAACATTATATTTTATCTATTGCGCACTGCCGCCAGCGCTTGACTCTTAATTGCCGTTTATGCTTTGTTATAAAATAAATGTTTTGTCAAAAATTAAACTATTAATACCATAGTTACATACAGGGATATTAACAATCGCTTTAAGTGTCATTTATTATGGGGTTCTTAACGAAGATTTCGAATGTTAATCCGTGAAAAGAACACACTTCTACGCACCGAGGGTTCACAAAAGAGCGTGAAGAATTTCTTGTTTTGACGTGGCCGATTTAGACTCGCGGCTGAGATTAAACTGTTTACGGTTAAAACTGCTGCGAATTATACGCAGTCCGCTTTAATCCGTGATTTACGGCCGCAGAGATCGCAAGAGGGGTGAATTTGTCCCTGATCGCAATCTCCGTGGAGAATTTAACTGTGAACAGAGGGTGGCTCGGGTGCACCCCTTGACTACTATTGGCTCATCCTACATCATTTGATTATACTCTAAGATCGTATTCCGTCTCGCGAAATATACCGAGAGTTCCATATATATTTCGTTTTTGTATCACAGACATTCGAAATAAAATATGTAATTCTAAGGATTTAAGTGCCTAAAGATCCAAAAATATTTCTCAGTCACAGTTGCAAGATTCGAACATTGTAATATTTATACTTAATAAGAGAATCGCATAATCCAACTTGCAGGTTGGATATTTCCGAAGTTCGAAATTTAAATATAAGAAGATAAAAGTAAAATAAAGCTACGTCTTAAAGATTCAAGAATTTGAAGAGATTTGAGAAAAAAATTTGAAAATTTATAATTCTAAAAATATATACCTAATTCTGAAATTTTTCCAAGACGTCGAAGATATATTGACGTTTAAGAAATGATGGATTAAATGTGAGAGAACAACCGCGCGTAAATGGCTTTCGCAGCTATCTTCGTGTGCATGCGCGGTCGCGTGCACATTGACAGGTATATACCGGGTGAGCGTGCCGCAAGTCGGCCGACGCAATAGAAAACCCGATTTAACGGTAGTAAATCTTCCGATCGTGGGATTTACGATTCGGTAGAAGCGAGATGCGAACGGCGGGGGAGGGGGAGGGGCAAGGGGGAGGGGGGGGCAGTCGTAACGAATTTAATGAAATCACTCTCGCGATTTTTTTCTCGAGCGCGCGACGGCGCTCTAATCCACGGATTAGAGATCGGATCGACGTGCGTGCAGAATCGAGACTTTATGACGCTCCGTCACTCCATTCGTTCCTAAAGCAAAGCTCCATCGCGCGCTATCTCACGGTCGTTTCGATTGTAGCACCCCTTAAATGGAATTTGCAGTGACTCTAAGTCTTTACGTTCGAGAGTTGAAGCGCTGCGTACAAGCAGGGAACTAAATCGTTATAAAGTTGCGATAAAAGATTTGAAAAGTAAACTAGCATTCGGAAAATTCCACCGAAAATTTTATTTTGTGAAATTGAATTTTTAATTTTCATTAGAGGAACTAAAATTTTAAATCCTTGATTTTCCAACAATACGTTCGATAACATTTCACTCGCTTGGGTACGCGGATGAGTGCTTTGTATTTAACAAAATAATTTTCTTCTTATTCGTTTGATTTACGTGACATTTCTCAAAACATCGCCTACTTTTTTTGCGCGTCCGAATAGTGGCGACTTCCTCGCCTCGCGATTTATAGATCGATTTGCAGTCCGGCCTTTGAAGCGGATCGCGGCACCGCCAGCACGTCCGCGCTAAACGCGAGGCCCGAGTTAAGAAAACGCGCTGAGAGGCCACCTAAAGTAAATTGATTCAAATTAGTTCCCAATAGCATGTAATAACGTGGGTTCCCGCGGCGTCTCTGTACCCTCCCATTTCGCCTTAGATACGTCATTATATCGGCCGCCGCCTAATACTTAGGCCGATAGGTGATATAACGCCAGAATTATTGCCTGCATACCGGGTGAACCATCACGTACTCGCCGCCACGTAACGTATCAGAAATTGCGCCGCGCCGCGATCAAGGGATAGGAAGACAAACGCCGAATTAAACGCGCCCCGGACCGCAGCTCGCCCTCGATTCAATTTGTGAGTCGGGACTCGCATGGGACATGGAGAAAAGCTGCAGCCGATGCTTCAGATCGCAACGTTCTGCGAGAAGTTTCTGCCGAGATCAAAAAGTATCCCAAGGAAACTTAAATTAAAATCTCATAAACAAACAAGAGATGGAATATTCTTTGCAAGTGAATATTAAACCACAGAAGAGATCTGTTTCGACACAACTGGCCAATTTTTAATTTAAGAATATTCCATCTCTTGTTTGTTTATTTATCATTATTGACTTAATTATGGTGCTCTAACATCATCATCGAATGTTGCGATAAATATTACCACATGCCTCGGTGGTCGAACTGGCTACGACGCCCGCACGGATTGTAGGGAGGTCCAGGTTCAAATCCTGGCTGAGGTAAACATTTTTCGCAACAAATTCTTTACATCAAATTAATTTCATTCACTTTAGAAAGACCCATGGTCGAATAATGTCGTGATTCACGAAATTCCAAGGAGAACAGAAAAGTCAAAATAATGTCAATTTGACATCATGTTGACCAAATTTATATTATTTTTTGGTCATGATTGAAATCTCGATTTCAGATGACTTAAAAATGACTTTATATTGACTCCTTTTTTATTATGTCTTTTTGATTTTTAAATCGAGATTTCAATCATGACCAAAAATGGCCAGTTGTGTCGAAACAAATCTCTTCTGTGGTAAAATGTCATACTTCAGGAATACACCTTCGAAAAAAGTATAATAATTCTCAATATCTATTTATATACATATTGAGTGTATAACAAAGTGAAAAGCGAATCTAACAGAGCGCGCAGAAAGAAATCGCGTGAATCGTAGTACGGTTTGGTACGAAGTTCCTTTTAGCTGTTTTACTTCTAGAGAGATATAATCCCCTATTATTCCCTCTTACTGAATGTAGAAGCGAAGAGATGTTGGCGGGCATGTCGGAACGTTTCGATTATAGGCCTAAGTGGCTATAATAGCTGTCGTCGAGAGGCAAGAAAAAGAAATGAATATTCATGTTACGTCGCTGCGCGTCAATTCGTTCGGGGTCCTAAAATTAGTAGACGACACGCTCCGATCTCGGCTGAAACCGACGTCAGATCGTACGCCGTCAAATCCGACGCTCCGCTGTCAAGCCTTCCTCAAAAGTCCTGTTTCATATTTATGCCCGAAACGAAACTTTCGACTCGTTCGATAATTTCCCCGAAGAGATTTGTCGGGCATCACGAGCGTTTTGTTACGATCCGGCACACACCTACGTTACCGCGTTGGCAACCCTTTTAAAACGACCTCGCTCTCCTCGGGCCCCGGGGAACTCGTTTTGCTCTTCTCGGGCATCCTCGAGACACAAATCATGCTCGAACGGATCCCTCCTGCTCTCAAGAGCGACGAATTCGACCGTCCTCTTTCATGAGGTTTCAACGGCCACGCTTATGTGCCTCCACTGAGCCGTATTAGTGTTTTCGCTTGGGCAATCGCCGCGTTCGTTGGTTATCATACGCGTCGCACGCTTCATTAAAAAAATATTTACTGCAATAGGTTATACGAGGTGTTTGGTAATTTTGGTTATACAAGCGAAAAGCAAGTCACTACCTTCATGATGGAAACGTGATAGAAATGTGATATAAGATCCTCAAATATATGTAAAAAGAGATTTGATTTGTATGTTTTTTAAAATTATTTTTCTGAAATTTATGAGATATGAAATTATCATAAAGAGAATTTAGAAGAAGAGAAACATGAAATATATCATTTGTACCTTAAATATTTACATAAAAATATTCTCTTTAAATCTAACAGAAAAACCGCAAACGAAAACTGAAAATGTATTTAATGAAAAGTGGATAAATTGCGACTAGCAATTCGCCGTATAATTAATTACTAAAACTAATTATAATTTAAATAAAAAAGATAGAACTCTCAAGATTAAAAAATCAAATATAAATATCGGGCAATGAGAGTGCGGCGCGATACTCGGTGCGCAAATAATTCAACTAGGTTGATTATTTATTTTTACAAATTTAATATAATAAAAATTCGAACGTTTCGGCTATATTTGGAGCCATCCTCAGCGAGATGAAATATAGAAAAATCCAAAGACAGGATCCAACGCTCACGGGACCAAAAGGGGCGAGTCAATCCATTCCAATGTCCATTTCCAAATATTCATCGTGGTTGGTCAATCAAGTGAAGATTCAAAATCGTTAATTGCGGTCTGAGTTTAAAAGGCAAATTATAATTTCCTTTGATGCTTCTCATCGATTTCGGAGGCTTCTTTTCATCTATACAGTCCTTTCCATGGTTCTCCGGCGAGAAACTGAAAAAAAAGATACATAAATACACATCATGTGCGCGTTGAATACATCAGGAGAGGCTTTACCCCGGAATGGGTTCTATCATTTTTCGTGCGGCGGATTAATTTCTCTTATTGCCTGCCGCCTACAACGAGGCTCGTGTAGGAGAGCCGAATCGCCTAATCTTATTCAGAACGCTTCCAGGGAGGCGAGCGGCCGGAATTAGTGTTTTCATTGCGCGGCCACTCGAGAAGCCGCTCTCGCTCTCGTGCGGCTCTAAACGGCAGCGCGAGTGTTTCGGATCCACTCGAGTTACCGACGGCCGCCACCTCCTCTTCAAATATCGAGAACCCCCTCGACCAGCGGGCCCCGGAAAACACATTTCGTGAGCGCGACAATGGCCGGCGACGATTATACGGTAGCGCTGAAAACAACATTAGCGTCCGCTCGAGGAGGAACGGCCGCTTCTTCGCCGGATCGCTGACAAACGATGACGCGACGAATCCTCCTCGTCCGGTTCAAAAAGCAGGCAGGCACCTCTCTCCGTGAAAGGATGTAATTTTTTCTCAAGCATCTCGGACCGTACAATAGGACCGAATAATCGGTTGACTCGTCAGCGTCTTATTAACGAGTGAATGCGATCGCGTGTCCCCCTTTCAAACTTGTCCAAACTACCTCTCTAATTTTTATACATAAACGGAAGTTGTATACATTATTTCATTGACTCGGTAGTGTCCACTCCGATCTAAAAGGTTAAAACTTCGGTTCTACATGGAAAGAATGGTTTTGCTGAAGTACATAAAAATTTGGCCTGAAGCAGATCTGAAAATAATTATGTTGAACCATTAAAATAATCATTATCATTATGCATTATCATTATGCTTAAACGTCCTACATAATTATTTTAATGCAAATAAAGGAGGAAGCGACCAAATACGAGCAAATAATAAGGTGGTGAAAATTATAGTATTACAAAGATTTATTCAAAAATCGTTAAATAGATGTTTATAATAGATACGTTTCGACTATTACTTAGTCTTCTTCAGTTTATATCAATAATATTTTAACATTAAATATATAAAAAAAGCAAGAGATTGAATAAAAACAGCGGTCAGGTATTAAACGAGTAGGAAGAAATAAATTGTAGAAAATATATATGTAAAATAATAATAATAATAATAGCTTTATTGACGTGCAGAACAAAAATATACCTTTAAACGTATGATCGCAGTGTAATCGAGAGCAGCACCTCAAAAGGCGAGGCATCAGCAATGATGCTGTTTATAAGCCTGGACCTTCAATATAATTTAAATAAAATGAAACAAAATACAGAATAAGAAAAATTAGTAGAAAAATATTAGTTTGGAGGATAATTATTTTAATGGTCCAACATAATTATTTTCAGATCTGCAATGGGCCAAATTTTTGTATATTTCAACAAGAAAACATTCTTTCCATGTATAACAGGAATTTCTAATTAACTTCTTAGTATGCTCGAACAAAAAAATATAGATTTCTTCTATTTGCACGGTATAGAAATCCTCAAAAGTATGCTCGATGTTTTGGTAACGATGTTTTAGTAATTTCGAACGTCCCAACTGGAGATACCGAGACAGCAATTCCGCCGAAACGAAACGAAACGAAACGTTAAGAACGCGGACGCGACTTTTCCATGATTCCTGCTGCGCGCAGACCGGAGAACATCGAAATGTAGCATTTAATATATGCGGAGTTCCAGTCCGCCTCGCTCGTCAGCGTCCGGCCGAGTTGAAATCCGGCCGAGAGACCTCCAAAGCGTATCCGATCCCTCGGCACTACGGTGATCCGTGAAACATCTTGTTAGCTCTGTATAAACGGATGAAGGGCATGCCTCATATAGGGTGGATCGCACACATAACTGCCCGCTATCTATTTTATTGTCACGGGATCCGTGACGCATCCGATGACTCCGGCGCGGCGCGGCGCTGGTTGGCTCTCTCGCCGGAGAAAAAATCGCCTCACCTCGCAACATATTTTAAGCGCGCCGAGAGATTTATGTCCCCGATCTCTCCGAGGATGAGAGACAGAGAGTCGGAGAGTTCGCTACCGTGTTGCTGCGCCCGTCTTTTGAATAGCGGGTAATACTAACGCCGTCGCGCCACGCCGCTATCTGTCCCGCACCGAATGCGACGCGTCGTGTATTTAAAATTTAAATCCTCGCGCGACTCTTTAATTTCTCCCTTTCTCTCGTTCTCGTGGCTTCGAAATTTATGGAATCTGAATAAGCAGTAATTTATAGCGATAATGGTGATAGTAATACGATTGGATATAGGGTCGCTGCGGCAGGGACAACTTTACATCACAATAGATACAGATTTAGTGGTACTCAGTATCAACCGATTTTCGGAGTAGTCTTCCACAAGGTGGCGTTGGTAAAACCTTGTCGTATTACATTCTTAATCTATTATTTTTTAAACCACAGAAGAGATTTGTTTCGACCTTATAGATATGGACTGGTAATTGCTATAGTTTCTGCATAGGAAACAGCGTCCGGGGGAGGTTGGAGAGAGAAACATACTTTTTCTCTCTTTTCTTCTTAATACTTCTCTTTCTCAAAGTGTCCGGAAATGTACATTGCGCATGTCGATTAAACATATAGCGCGTGAATATAATATATGTCAAGCATGCGCAAAACGTACTTCCGGACTCTTTAGAGAGAGA
>NJRQ01000159.1:6108-44159 GCA_003063805.1 Aphaenogaster ashmeadi | reverse complement strand
TAATGTAAAGAATTTGTTGCGAAAAATTTTACCTCAGCCAGGATCCGAACCTGGACCTCCCTATTACTTTTTACTTATTTATTATTATTTTGTAACATAACGTGCTAATTTTTTTATCGATATCGGCCGCTACAAAACTGTGTTTGAATTCGAAGTGTCTATCGATCGTTGCTTCGTCGACGCTTCGGAAGCCGCTATTCCGAAGTGGTATGAACGAGCCCCGACTCGTTTCTGCATACAGCCGAGGGAGGAACGTCCCGCTGACCGTCCTATCTCATTAGCGATCGCATGTTCGTTCCCATGATCGCCGCTGACGCTGAAACGTGGCATCTTCGTGCCATTAGATAAAATCCTACGTACCTAGGGATCATCAACATCATTATCAGCGTAGTCATCGACCGGGTGGCGCTAGCGTGTATAATCTCGGTACGCCGGCTTATCAGAACGCGTCAGCCTTCTCTGAAAGGAGGGCCTTTTTCTGGCGCGCTATCTGCGCGCTGTATCGCGCACTCCGCTTCTCGCCATTGCGGCACAGAGAGGCAAATCCCGTGTCCGGCGGGCTCATTGTTTGACGCGAGGATCCGCCAACATCGCCCGGGACGATCGTGTTAACAATAGTTACGCGGATACGTCGCCGTCAGAGTAATCGACCGCGAGATCGCGACGCCGATGACCGGACTCTCGGACTTGTCGCGATCTATCGGGATCTACTTTGGTGTAAAGGATATTCTCTTTCCGGTAGCCAAGTTTCGAACGATGATGTAAAGGATATTTTATAGCGAAGCTCCCCGTAGAGGGACGCTTCCAGATACAGATACGCGCATCTTACGGTTACACGGAGAGAAAGATATATCCTGCCGTCTGCCTGATACCGCACGATCGCGAGGAAACCGGGATACTCGGGATACTCGTAACGGATACCGAGGTCCTGATGAAAAGAGCAGTCTCCTCCTGCCCCCTCCCCCTCCTCCACTCCCTCACACCTTTCAATTTATCAAAGAAAAAGAGAAAAAAGGGGTGGGAGGAATCGGTATCCCCGGGTGTGCCGGCGCGAAAGCTCCGGCCTATTAGAATACGTCAGGCTCTCTTCAAGGTAACGTCCTGTCATTTTTTTTCTCCCGTGGCCGCTATCGGATCCGTGGATCGGTGCATTCGGTTCAGCAATCCACCCTCCCCTACCCCTCTCGTCCCCAAGGCCCCCTTTCAGGCCCCCTTTCGCCCTCATCGCGCTCGCGAGCCGCTGGTAGCTCCGGCGCGCCGCGGAGATGTGCGCGGGCGCGTGTACACGTGTACACGTACACGCGCGCACGAGGGTGGGCTGACGAGTGGCAGGTTGTACCCGGAATACCCACCGCGGTGCCTCGCTCAGTGGGGTCTCTCCTCTCTTATTCTAAGTGCTGGCGAGCCCGGGAGAAGAGAAGAGAAGAGGAGACCGTGAGGCGAGCCGATGTTATCTTCTCCCCCGGTTGGAGAGGGATAAAAGCTTAAAGGCTGCAGCCAACTACGATGATACCACCGGTATACGAGAGTGTCAGGACGCTTGAAGCCTCGAAGAGGTCTGCAACGAATGCGTGGTACGAATGAACGAGGGGAAGGGGTCCGGGGCACGCGGTAAAGGTGAGAGGACGAGAGGGAAGAGAGAGAGGGAGAGAGTGAGAGACTTTAAAGAAAGAGCCGGGGGTGCGCGCGGGGGACAGATCGGAATGCGGTGACCAGCAGGCAGTGAAGAAGGCTTCGTATAGGGGGAAGGAGGTAAACTGATGAACCAAGATAGACAGAGAATGAGAGAGAGAGAGAGAGATTCGATAAGATGGAGAAGAAGTGGACTAACCTTGCGTGGCCAACACCGGGGGACAGTGACGTACCCCCCGCGGAGGAACGCGCCAACCATATACATACTTACTCGCTTATGGTCGCGCGGGAGCGGGATCTCCTCTCGCGGGGACAGCTTCCCTGGTCCTCCCCGCGTCAGCCCATCCGGCGCTCAACAACGCGTAGACGACGCGATCACGCTGACCGGACATCGCGAATCGGCCGGACGTGACGCGATCGTGCGAAACGATGAACGGCGAAGAGAGAGGACCCCACGACCCTCTCTGACGGCGATATCGCTGTCGCGTTTCTCGTTTAACTTTCTAACCGTGTTCATCCTGAATGTACGTTACTAAAATAGGATAAAAAAATATTCACCAGAAATAATTTATTATAACAATAAAATATGAAGATATTGTTCGTTGTATTCTTCATTTAGCATAGAGATCTATATTCATGAATATTGCAAAATTGCGCTGTTAGGAATGTATAGTATATCAGAAAAAGACTCGAGTACGATTAAATAAATAAAGAGTTAATTATTTATTAGCGAGGTTATTCAACCATATAAAAAATAAGATAAACTTAATTCTCTCCCTCCCTAAACATTATTAATTTAAATAAAATTGAATAAAATATTATTAACAGATTATTTTTTGTTCTGCGCGTTATAAATCATTTAGATATTACTTTTATACATATTTTTCTTGTTACTTTATATCGTAGAAAATATTTTTTGAAATTTTTTATTTTTGTTATTGCTATAACAATGGCAGTCGATTCAATTTCTCCTTGAAGTTTAGATGCACAGCTCCAACGTTGAATCAAAGTATAATAATTCCTTCATTCGCGTTGTCGGCAAACTTCGTTTGATCAGACGTTAAAATAAATTTATTGTCTACGAAAGAAGAGACGGGATACCGTTGACGTCATTAAAGCTGCCGCATTGAGTTATTTAACTGTCTCGTTAACATAAATTTAAGCTGCGTCGCATGTATCATTATAAAGTAACCGAAGCTTACTGTACGCGTGTCACCGTTTAATATCATCGTAATCATATATTTGTCATTCTTTTAATCAACTTCGCCACATGCTTCTCTCTGTCACGTTGATCTTCCACTACCTATTTTAAAATTTTAAATTATTTTTTACAAAATGTAAATAAATTTTATAATATGATATGGCATAAATCTTAAACATCGTAAAGTTACAAAAACCTGCCCCTCTCCAATCAGATAAAAATATGGGAACGAATATGCGGGTCCAAAGATACACATGGATGAAACGGACAGTAGAGGTGTTGAACGATCGAAAAGCTGGAAATTACGAACGTACCGATATTCATTGAGCTAATTAACGTCGTTGGCCGATCGATCTCCATTCCGAGAGATTTATCGAGACTCGGCCGCGCCGTCCTAACTTATTAAGTTCACCTGACCCCGCGTATGCTCAATCGATCGATCGATCGTTCGTTCCGCAGGCCGATCAACGAGCTGTGAAATGATGACGATAATACAAATAGCTGGTGGTAAGAATTGTCGGCGGGGGCGGTAGATAACGAGGATGATGACAGCAACGATGATTTAGTGCCGCGCGCAAGTTAATGGCCCGAGAGGCCCGAGAGGGCCCGAGGAGCCTCGGACGTTATTCTTCGGGGCCATTCACAACACTCGCCGGGGCCCTACGCTCATCATGCGGGCCCCCCCGCGGATTCCGCACGGAGCTTAACCCCAACGTGCCAATTCATTTCACCTCGCGCCGGCGTTAGGCCTGGTTTATGGTAGCATTTACAATTATAATCGGCCCGTTCGGTCGCGATGAATGAGAAATAAAAGGCCGGACGGAAAAGAGACGCACGATACGAAAACGGAGGTGAACGGCGCGGAATACCTGGTAAAAAGGAGGAGGACCTTCTCTCGGACCCCACGACACCTCCGTTTCATCGCGAACGCCGGAGAGGAAAGTTATCGTCACCGCTTTCGTGTTGCGGCAATAACTATCACTTATTCCGCGCGGGGAGAGAACCGATAGCGGCCGGCGTTTAAATATCAACAATTTCGGAGAGATAAGTAGCGCGATAAATAAAATGAAAAAAAAAACAACGTGGCGGTGCAAGAATTTCGCGGCGCATCCGAGAAGCTACGGTGCAGTCGCGTCATCGAATCCGTTATGAAGACGAAAATTATCGCCCGATTGCCGTGTCGGGGCAATAACGATCATTCATGCAAGAAAGAGCCGGCGATCGCGTGTTTCTAAGGAGGACATTGTCAGCCCTTTGCACTCGGAGCCCATATCCACTCGAGCCGAGTGATGTGAAATGAGAATATCCTCCAGAGGTTCTCTCAGTGAATGGAGAACGTTTTAAGAGCATTCTCAGAATATTTTAAAGATATTTCCTGAGAATGAGAATATTTAGAGAGCGTTCTCTGAAGCCGGAGATATTCTAAGAATGTTCCGAAAAAGTGCTATTTTATCACTATATTATCTGACTTAATGAGAAATTATTTCGGGAATACTCTGCGAAACCGACAACGTTGCAAAAGAGAGTATTTTCTGATACAAGGTAATTCTCGCCTTCTCGATATTCGCAACGTAATTCGACGTTGATCTAATTTTTAAACGCGCACCCACGATATATGTACAAAGAAATTAATTTTGGTACAAGAAAAGTTCGCTTCCTGGACGATAAAAAGACTTCTTCCTGGACGATTAAAAAGAACGTTGATTCAAGATGAAATGGAGGTAAAGGCAGGACGTACATTTCATTTGGACGCATATAATATAATGCCGGATTAAGGACACATCCACACGAGATTGTCCCTTCTGGGAAAAAGATGATTGTCTCGGCGACGGAATTTATGATAGAAAATATATTGCCCGTCGCGGGCCATCCATTTCACCAATCAATTCTTCGATTGCGTTTCGACTGCGCCCGATTACGATCTACCTTCGTGGAGACGTGGCGTGACACCTCCGACGGATCCCGAGGAAAAAAAGGAAGGCCGCGGATCAAAAGGGAGGGAACGGCGGAAGGCGGGAGAAAGAGGAGCTTCTCCTCGGGAATCATCGGACCCCGGGGTCAGGGACAGTGTGTGAAAAGGTTTCAGGCAGCAGGTGTCTTCAGGCGCGGAGAGATGAAAATCTCGCGTCGGTATTTATCACCCAAAAAACCCCAGCCACGCCCATACTTCGCTGGCCACAAATCAATCAATGAAGAGAGGACACGGCCTCTGCCGAAGAAGATGTGGGTTGAGCGGTTTTTATTGGATATGGCCTATCGATTTATACGTAACTTAAGTAGACGGACAGTAAAAGAACATTGGACGAAATACCGTGTAATTCTTTCGATGTCAATTTTAACAGTCAGCAATTTTTATCTTGCCAACCAAAGTTCTTAATCCTTTCTCGCTCTTCATTAGAAGACAGAACTTCTAATTCTAGAATTTTAATTCTATTTTTGATGTGAAACAATATCTCAATTTATAAAATAAGCTTAATTGCAAAAGAAAATTAATCGTTGGCTCAATCTTTATAATAAGACACATTTTAAATTAATTAATGTAATAAATTAGCGGAGGTAATATATTTTCTAAAAACGATACTTATGTATGTAAGGGTCTGCCTAGTGGTTCCCTTCGAAACATATAAAATACGACGAATTAATTAAAAATTATGGCTGTTGGAGAAATTAATTATGCTCACGAAGAAGCCCCTGAATCCACGAGAGTGAATACTTTTATAATATTCTCTAAGCGTGTGGCAATAAAAAAAGATAAAAGATTTGTACGAGGACCTGTTGAGGATTGTTAATGGCCGGCGCAAGAGGAAAAGAGGAAAATATTGTCCGAGTTCCGACTTCCTCGAGGTAACCGGGGCAAGTTTAATCCAACGATCGTGAATCGAGAAACGAGCGAATCGAATCGTCGTGCCCAATCCGCCTTTGTATACAACCCACAGGTTGGCTCATTTGTCGTGTTAATAATTATAAGAAGGTGTGACCCCTCACTCGCTACACCTACGGACAGCCGTATTTATGAATCTCGAGCCGTGAGCCGAGTTCTTAGGTCCAGGTATTCCCAACTTGCGTGATGTCACCACTATTTTTGCTTTAGTGCTATCATTAATTTTATTTGCCTTTTTGTATCCAATTTCTTTTAATTGTCCTAATCTCATTTATCATTGTCCTTTAATTGTTATATCATTACAAAATCTTATGTCCTAATCTTTTTATACTCATTACTTCATTCTTACGGCTTTTATAAATGAATGCAATATTTTTCAATCTTATATTTGCTTTCTTCTTTTCACTTTTAATAAATAAAGATATATGTTTTTTTAAATGAAATTATTCTAGTAAATGTACACGCACATAGAACTTGAGCCAGTATAAGTATAAACCAAGTTGGGAATCTCTGCCTTCGAGGTATATATACCGGGCCTCCGGGAACCGCGGGGGGCAACGTAAACTAACCGCCGGTTAATTATTGTCCTTTCGCTCGGCGGGTCCAGGATTCCCCTCCACAAGTGATCCGTGCCCCCCTCTTCGACAGGGCCTCACACGGGCACGGTGGCACGGTGGCTGCACCGCGACGGTGGAGGCGGGATATGGCCGAAATGGCGAAAGGGGAGAGAGGAAGGAAGAGAGAGAGAGAGAGAGAGAGAGAGAGAGAGAGAGAGAGAGAGAGGGAGGGAGGGAGAGAGAGGGAGAGAGAAGGTGGTCAGGGGGGGCAGTCGTCGGGGAACTCGAGGACTCCCGAAGGCCCGCTAAAAACCAGAACTACCGTGGTAGCATTCAATTAGCCTCGCGGCATGTGAAATATTATTGTCCGCCTCGCTTCATACACTCGATTTTTAAAAGGGAAGAAAGAAAGGCATTACGGCGACCTCCTAACATATTTCACCACTGAATCATCCCTCCCCTCCGACTCGGCCCTCTCTCGCCTCCCGCCTTTCCTCTGCTCGGCCATCGTTGCTCGACCACCGAGAAGCTCTTCGCGGGCAATCGTCCTGCGATTTTTGCCACCCGGTTTTGCGTGTTTTTGTTCTTTTCGAGTTCCGCGCGCGGAAATCCGAGAGGAGCGAGCATTCAACCGAATGCAGTTTCTTGCGTTTCGTGGTTGACTGGCTGACTGGCTGATTTTGTGTCATAAAACAAAATGCAATTGAGAATGGACAAAGATGCAGGCACAAGAGAGATTTACGAGGATAACTTTATATCGTAATAAATCTACTCGATTTTTTATAATAGTCAATGAGTAATAGATGCATTGCATGTTTATGAATTGATAAAATATTATATTCACAAATTATAACTAATATCATGGTATGGATTTAAAATATTTGTATTTAGAAAGTGATACAATTAACATATAGATATAAAAGGTATAAAAAATACACGAGCATATATTTGTAATATTAACTATTAATTTTTAGCCTAATATATAATTCAAAATATTGCGTAATGATAGTTTAAACAATTTAAAAAATTTAAAACTTTATATAAAAATATATATATTTCATCTAACATATATACTAAAATATTATATATGAAAAATAATTTTTAAAAAATATGGATAAAAGCAAAAAAAATTAAACAATTAATATGTATTTTATGGGAATGAATATCTCTATTCAGTTTTATGTATGGATCTCTTTTAAATGTATAAAAATTAGCAAACATTATCAGAGTAACAGCGATCTGCTCGAATTGCATGTAACTAACTTATCCTGACGGAAAGACACCGATTTCCAGTGTTCTTAATCGTGGGAAACGACAATTTCCTCGATCTCATTGTTTCTACTCGCAATGAGAGGGAACGCGGCGGATAATGCCGCAATACGATTCGCAACGCGATGCGCGTGTCGCAATCGCTCTGCCGTGAAAGTCTCTCGAACTGAAAAGGCCAAATTTGATTGGTTTCGATCCGTCTTGCACCAAACGATCGATATAATGTCCGAGCAATTGCGACTTTTACGTATTCGAGCGTGGAATCCTTGCACTCAAAGTATTGTGGTACTTTGAAGACTTTAATTCTATAATTTATCGATCCTTGTTTGATTATATTTGTAAAATACAGAATTTTCGGAATTTTCGAATTCATAAGATTTGGCGTTTTTGAATCTTCGAGTCCAGCAAGTACGTTTTAGATTAGAGTACCTTCTGTACGTATACACACACACATACACACACACACACACACACACACACACACACACACACACACACATTGAAATATTTTTCGAAATATAATTTAAAAATACCATAACTTATTTTACTACGATCCAAAATCTGCTAATAATGCTAATTATTAAATTATTTAATAGAAGCACAATTCGACACACGAATACGTGGCGATATGTAAAGTGATATTCGTCGATGAAATTCTGCACTGTACGAGCCGTAACAATTACGCTAATGCAGCCGCTGTAATTGAAACGATCAATTCCCAGCAGTCCTTTCCAAATGCGAGCTAAGCGCGCCAGTCACGAACGAGATAATAGCAAACCGCAAATTTTCTTAATGACAGACTTCTTATTCGACATAAGGTAGCCGGCAATTAGCTGTGCATGATAAATAGAAGCGGATAAACCGCGCACAAAATCATTCAATAAAGGAAACACGTGAGGTAATTTAGAATTGCTCTCGACTGCAGAGTCAATTGGAATAATTATGCAGTGGAATAAATGTGATATTATAACAACTTTGTAGAATCAGAATAAGCAATCGTTATCTTAATAATTTCATAAATAAT
This sequence comes from Aphaenogaster ashmeadi, assembly GCA_003063805.1. Taxonomy (NCBI): domain Eukaryota; kingdom Metazoa; phylum Arthropoda; class Insecta; order Hymenoptera; family Formicidae; genus Aphaenogaster; species Aphaenogaster ashmeadi. The sequence continues at coordinate 35,595 of NJRQ01000159.1, read as the reverse complement.
TATTAAATAAAAAGTATTGATCCTCTTTAAAAAAATTTTTTTGAAAATAAGTTGTTAATACTTTTTCATTCTAATAATTTATAGTTACAATAATTGCGGTTGATTTTATTTAGATCATTTTTCATGATAAATTGCACATAGCATCGTCCATAAATTCAAAAATAACAAAAACTGTATATGAGCCAAAGTGTATTAATCAATTTACATGGATCGATTTAATATATGATTTAGTGATTAAATTGTGCAATTAGTATACGTTTAATAAATCTTCTTGAAATGAGCTTATTCTTAAAATACATTTAAAATAACTTGATTTGTTATAGAATTATGTGTAAGAAAAATATAGCGCGGTATATTTCGAAACTAAAAATTAGATACCTTTCTTCGTTAAATTACGCCCGTGAATTTATAAAACGATACTGTATATATTATCATATTAGATATGCTAAGTCGTCTGTGTATTTCCGTTGACTTCCGGTGGAATATCAGAAGCGAGATGGTGGATGATGGACTAACCGACTAACTAGGAGTAATTAATAAGCTCCCGGGTAGGCATCCATAATCCAAATGGCGGTTCCCTAACTTCGTATGAGTTAAAGACGAACCCAGTTGAATTAATTAGCGCGCACATCGTGAATCCCGAAGTGGAGATAATTAATTTTTAAGCCTAACCGCGCTAATTGATCGGAATTGCGACGCGCACACACGCGAGCCTTTCGATCGTTCTCTAATATGCATGCGGCAGAATTGAATTGCGAAGTCGTCGATAAAGATAAACCACGTAGCATTTTATATCACTTAAAAAATTACATTCATTTATAAAATAGTATATCAGAAGTTTATACAGCTGATTATTTCATAATTAAGTCAGAGTAACATTCGATGAAACTGAAACGTTAATCATTTTGAAAAGACAAGAAACAAGAAGCATGAATCGCGTTCTCGGCTTTGCTATAAAATTCATAAATCCCATTTGATGATTTAGCAAAATTCAACGATTTTTGACACATGCCTTCCAATCAAATAAAATTTTTTTTTCATCTACGTATAACGACTTGTAACTGTTCCTGGAAAAGAAGTAAAACCAACATATGGGTTTGACAGGCCCAGGGTCGTTTGTTCCACGGTTAAACAGCTTGACGTAAAAAACGACGATTCACGCAGCTCGTCGACAGAGTCAGACCTGCCTATCGCTCCATCGAAAGATACGAACGCCCAGGATGATACTCCAACATCCTGTCGCCGTTAAAATGCGCGTGGAAGGATAACGATAAGGGTGCTGCCATCTGCCAGGTCTCGGCCACCCCGGAGGAAGTGAGAGCAGGCGCAAAGTGTGCAGCTTGCACGAGGAGGATCCAGGATCGCAGAATCGGCGACGAGAGTCGGCCGAGATGGCAAGAAGTCGTTACGACGGCGATGGCGGAGAAAGCAGAGAAACCAGGAGGTGAGAGGAGGAAAAGGAGGCGGTGGAGGCAACGGTGAAGACCGAGAGGAAGGGGAGGATGAGGCGTGTAATACGGTGCCTCTCCTTGCCGTCGACTTGTCCGCCAGATCGATTCGTTGGCGGAAACGTCGGCCTCGAGAATTTCACGGGGATTACCACACTCGAACGATTCTGCAATTCTCTCTCCCGCCCTCTCGCCGCGCAATAACGTTTTCGAGTCGAGAATTCCGCGTTGCGTTCGAGCGTGAAGAAAAGTGGGTTGGACGGATAGATTAAACTAATGAGTACGGCAGACAAACGCACTTTTCATTCATAATTTTATCATTTCTGACAAATTATCTGTCGAAATCCTTTCTAATCGCTCGACATTTCTTCGCTACGAAATGAAGAAAGCCGTCGACGACAATTATCAAATTAGCTGCGTTATTCCAAGTTTGTAATTGTACCTTTATGTTTGACCCGCAAAAAACCATTAAGGCCCGGTTTTTCATTATCTGGTTAACTTGTGGTTTAGGATTTTGATCAATCGCATTTGAACAAGTAGCCGAATTGTCAAATGCGATTGGTCAAAATCCTAAACCACAAGTTAACCAGATAATGGAAAACCGGGCCTAAGTCAACTCCAGACGATATGGTGAACAATGTACGCCAACGTCAACATTGGCTATCAATGCTGGACCAATATTGGCCATATATGAATACGCACGATTGATATCTACATGATATGCATAATTAGCTATATTGTTTATTTTTTTATTTATATTTTATTTACGTTGGCGTACATTGGCCATGTCGTCTGGAGCCGGCTTTAGACAAAGGAAGGAACAATGGAGATATTTATAGTCCTGTTAATAGCTTCCTTTCCCTTCCCTATTCCTTCAGTCCAGACATCTTTTTCGTCGTCATTTCCTCTGCAAGTTATACAAAACGTGCACTTGCAAGTCAGAAATGTGATCATCTCCGGCGGATTTCTTCAAATGTCAACGTCGGCGATCATGCTGAGATAGTAACATCCACCGCCGTCGCATTCGCTCACTCATGCCGAAGGGATTAAATCCTTAAGAACCGGAGGCAGATGGTTTCTACATTACGCATTACCCGTGTTACGTATCGCATCTACAGTTTATTCTGCAACGTAATGCGCAGCGTCATGAAAACATTCAGGTAGTATAACGAGTGTATAAGCCGCGCTAACTCGATATCGCCGTCATCTTTTCCACGTCAGTACTTAGGCGCTAAAGACACGATCGGCGATGATCGATTCTCGCGACGGAGACGATCCGCGGGGAACCGGGAGAACGGGGGGAGGAGAAGACGCAAAAAGCGCGCGATACGGGCTTCTATTCCGACTCGCGTGTATCAGTAGACCCATCTAAATCGTCGGGGAACGCGGTCCGGTTTAAGCCGCGCTGGATTGGCGACGGTACGGGGTTTGCCAATGCAGGGAAGGAAGGAAGAGGAAGAGGAGGATGAGCGGCGGAAAGAGCCGAGTAGAAGGCGACGGAGGGTGAGGTGAGGTCCTCGGGTCGCGCGACGGGGTTCGGCGGGAAGGGTTGCCCCGGAGATTGGTGGAAGCACCTAGCACGAGGAGCTCGCGACAGGAGCAGCGTTGCCATCGGGTTGTCTGGCTGATTTCCCGCTTCGAGTCGAGTGGAGTCGTCCTTTTAGTGATCCCCAGAGGAGCCCGGAGACCGGCGACGGGAAGGGGATAGGGAGAGAGAGAGAGAAAGAGAGGGACCGTGCGGGTTGAGCGGGCTTGCCGGAAAAGCGGTGGGGTGCGCACGCGAGGGTGCGCGATGCGGGGGCGGGAGTGCCGATGGCGGTCGGTCGGGGGAACGTTCGGGGGTTGACGGGGGTCGGTGGGGGGAAGGAGCGCCGGAGCGTGTAATTGAGTCCCGTGCGCGATCGCTACTTTATCGACCCCCTTATGCCGCCCCCTTGCCGCGTACGCTACCCCCGTACCCCGATCCGCCATCCCCGCGACCGATGGAAGCCGGTATTTTACCCCTGTGTGTGAACCCCGTCGCGTCCTCGCCCACTCCGCGTCGTTCTCGCCACCCCGTTGTCCCTCTCTCCGGATCTCCTTCTGTCGCCCTCGCTCGCTCGCGCGTTTGAGGGCGTAGAACGTCTCTCTGTATATGTACCTTAGCGTCGACTGCTCGAAGAACGACAACGACGACAGCGACGACGACGACGAGGTCGAGACGGGCGCCGTCGAGTACCGGGGACGCGCCAGTCAAGTGTGTGTCAGCGTGCCCGAAATTGATGGAAACGAGCTGCCGGCCTTCCGCACATATTCCTGCGAGATATCAGTATCACGGATATGCGCCAGATCAACTTGAATATTCTTAACATCGCACCGCGATCAAATAAATCTCTATGGTGTGTGCGCAAACAAGTAGAAGTTGAAATTCAGTAATTTGAGAAAATCACGTTTTAGCATTGACTTTTTTTTAAGTTTGCGGCAATTACTCTAACAATATTGGCTATAAAACTGACAGAGATATTTACTTATGAGTACTAATACTTATACTAATGTGCCCACCAAAAACATGGTCTTTTTGTAGTTATACTGCATAGGATAATTCTAATATAATGATAATTTAACAGAAATGAATTATACTATTTAAATCATTAAATAAAGTTCATAAAAGTATCTGTAGTTATATGACTTTCACAAAATTCTAACTTATACTCGTTTGCCCACACACCATAGAAATATTCGTTAACATCGCGCCGCGATCAAATAAAAATATCCGCTTCCAAAATAATCGTTAACGTTTGCGGACGATATACAAACAATAAATATTTAGAGAATATTTTCGAGATAACTTTTTAAACTTTCCCGGTGAGAAAATTCACTATTACCAAAACTATCGTGAGAATCAGGCGCGCTCGATGACACACACTCAACTATTTACGGAAAAAATGGTTTTGCTGAAATATCTAAAAATTTGGCCAGATATAGATTTGAAAATAATTTTGTTAGATCATCAAAATAATTATGTAGAACGCCCAAAATAGTTGCTAAAATATCAAAACTTTTTGCAGCATTATCATCATGCTTGAGCATCCTACATAGTTACCCAAGGAGAACAGAAAAGTTAAAATAATGTCAATTTGACATCATATTGACCAAATTATGTCATTGTTTGGTCATGGTTGAAATCTCGATTTAAAAATCAAAAAGACATAATAAAAAAGGAGTCAATATAAAATCATTTTTAAGTCATCTGAGATCGAGATTTCAATCATGACCAAAAAATGACATAAATTTGGTCAATATGATGTCAAATTAACATTATTTTGACTTTTCTGTTCTCCTTGGGTATTTTTGATGGTTTAACAAAATTATTTTCAGATCTGTATCTGGCTAAATTTTTAGATACTTCAGCAAAATCGTTCTTTCCGTGTTTTAATCGAAAGAAATATAAGAAACTCTTATAGCAAAATACGACACTGTTCTACTACTTTACATATCGAGTCACACAATCCTTTTCGTATTAGGAACTGATCGCGTTACCTCTTGGATATAGTGCATCCCATTGTTACAGGAAACAGCCCTTTCCACAGCGCGATATGGCGGTGGCTTTATACGATCCCGGCCACAATTCGCACCAAAGATGAAACTACCTCCGCAGGCGCTATCGAGCGTACGCGTGGCAGCCAATAGCGCACTGTAAAATCCATATATACCGCTATTATGGACGGGCATATATCAATCCGCGTACACACATCAGTGCTCTCGGCAAGAGACTCGAAGTGCGTAGTTATGCACCGTTACCATCGGGTCGCTCGTTTGTCAAATTTTCAGATCTCTTTGCTGTTCCACTTCCCTCCCCACAATACTCTCCTCGATTTGTCGAGCTTATCTCGATGGCTGATGAATTGCTGATGCGAGTTCAGTAGTGGTATCAATCAAAAATCTCCGGGCCGTGTTTGCAAGTATATTGGACATTAGGGCCTCCATACATGAATTGCCGTAGCCGTAACGTAAGGCCGGCGCCAGACTATACGCGTTTTACGCGAATATTCGTGATTCGAGCATCGTTCATCCTTGTTTATCATTTGATAAACAACAAGGATGACACGATTCTATTCACGCACGGAAAGAACGGTTTTGCTGAAGTATCTAAAAATTTAGCCAGATACAGATCTGAAAATAATTATGTTAGACTATCCAAAATAATTATGTAAGACGCTCAAGCTATTTGCTAGAATGTCAAAACTTTTTGCAGCATTGTCATCATGCTTGAGCGTCCTACATAATTATTTTGGATAGTCCAACATAATTATTTTCAGATCTGTATCTGGCTACATTTTTAGATACTTCAGCAAAACCGTTCTTTCCGTGCGAATATTCGCGTAAAACGCACATAGTCTGGCGCCGACCTGAGACATACCGTAAGAATTGACCAATTACAATCGTATCTACTCGAAAATGGCAGTCTTTCGTTTCAAAAATACTTAATGTGATTGGTCAATTGTTACAGTACGTCTTACGTTACGGCTACGGCAATTCCTGTGTGGATGAGGCCCTTAATTTAACGTAAGTTACGCGATAAGAATATTTCCTAACCACCAATGAAATATCATTAGATTATATACATTCTTCACGTTGTTAATTGCATAAATACTCTCCGTCCTTCATCTTCGTAAATTGAACATAAGCAATTTGTGTGGTACAAATTATTTTTATATAAAATTTTCTACGTTTCTGACTCGCGGCTATGGGCGCCGCGTGCGCGATGGACGTTGAAATAATTTGCATAATACCGGCGCATTAAGGAGCAATACGCCAAGACTTATTCGCGGAAATGTTTTCCCATTCCAATGCAAATACGCAACGCGAGCGATGATGCAAACCGATGGAGGATCAATGATATCTCGGACGCTCTCCCGAATAATTAGCATACTTTTACGTAATGAATGCTTACTCGCGTTCTAAGGCATTTCTCATTTCCTGTCCCGCAATTACAGTGAAACTACGATGGCGCATTTCGGCGCTTTCTCCTGGGAAACGATCGATCCTCCGAACGGTCATTAACTGATTGGAAAACGTACGTGTTCGTTATATGTGGCGACCGAGCAACGAAAGGGTTGCGGTAATTTGCAACGAAATTAAATTGATTCAGTACATAAGGGAGTTGATATGGAGGCTTGACACGAAACGTCACGGCTCTGCTGCTCCTGTCCTTTTCCCGGTGGAGTCGAGGAGCCATGATTTATTCTGTGTCGTATGCTTAACCCTTCCATTCCTAATCTACTCTCAAGAATTTGGAATATTATGGTTAGTTTGTCTAATCTCTTTTTAAGAATATAATTTAAACAATTTTATAACCGTTTCAAATTGTTTTCTTCATATACGTTGCATTTAACTCCACAATTTTTAATGTATACAGTTATGGGTTTCCATCCAGCTTTGTGTAACTGTTTTTGGACAACGTGTAATATGAGAATTGCCAACATTTTTCTTGTACTGGGGATCGCAGCATAGTGCACACAATAATGCGGTGTTAAGAGGAAGTTGGAGGTGTTTGTTGCTGAGGATGGCTCAAATTGGAGCCGAAACGTACTGAAGGTTATTTTGATTTTTATGTAATTAAATTTTTAATACTTAAGATCTTGGTATTTAATTACGCAATGTTAACTGCGCCAATTCCCAACGCCCTTGTGTTTCTTTCTTTTTTCAAGTTTTTCTAAAAATATTTGTTAAACTAAAACTCGACACAGAATAGCTAAGTAAAATACCACAATATTGAAAAAATGTATTACCTTACTAAATTTTAAATATGACTTTCTTGAACATTTCGGTCCATATTCAAAAAGAGTGTGAGAGAGAGGGGGCAGGGGAGAGAAAGCGAAGCGGCAGTCCAGCCACGAAACGTCACGGCTCATTTCTCTCCCGCGTGACAATGGAGGCTCGGAAAAGGGTATTAAAGGTTGGTCGCGGGACGTTAAAACAGAGAGTGGAAAAAATGCAAACCGATTACATAGATAGAGTAGGAGAGAGAGAGATTAAACCCTTCAGTCCCGCGAGATCCTTTAAGACGAGAGAGCGGCCGGTGCGCATAATAGAGAAATGATTTGATTAAAATGTAAAGGAGGCATGGACCTTCTGTTTGCGCATTTCACGGTTCGCCTGTAAAAAGCACGACGCCACCCGTTAGACAGATGGCAGTCGCCGCACTCAATGGCCTGAGAAATTGGATCGCGTTTTAACTCCCTTACGTTTTCAGGTTCGAGGTGCAGATACCGACGTTGCCTTGCAGCGAGCGGCAACGTGCAGACGAGGGAAATCCCAATTCCGAAGAAACGACGTTTCCTCCCTTCGTATTCGCCCTCTCGCCGTCTTACACGTTTCTCCAAATCGCAACTCGTCGTCCTTATCGAACGCTGTATATCCTACCGAGAGACACGCCCCGTAAAGAACACAGCTTTGAAAAATATCCGAGAGAACAGGATTCGATTCAATTTGGTATTAAAGCTTCATTTTGCGATTTGGAGCGGACTGTAATAATTTATTGCATTAACTACTTATATACGATATAAATTACAAGTCCAATTTCATCTAAAATATATGAGATTTTTCGATCGTTCTGGTCTTAAAATAATGATGTAATAATATGCGACAGCATGTAAATCGATATTCAAATTGCAGATTACTGTTGTTAATTCGAGAATGATGCACGCCTGAATGAGTCAAGTTTCATTGCACCGTAACGCGCCGTTAAATGCAATCGTCTAGAAGCCATGTATATCTAGCTATATAAATAAATTTGAGAACGCAATTTACAAATGAACGTCATCTGGATAATACGGCGCGGATGGTAAAAAGCTGGAAGAACGCTCGTGTGGCAAATTGTGGCGGGCACGCATGCTTTAAGCTAATCACAGACCACGCGACTAGGAGCAATTTTCGTTATGACGAGCAATTAAAGGGTGGAGTGGGTGGTAATTTCCTATAAATTGTGTCCTACGGCGGCGCTCACGTAACAGACGTGAACGGAGTAACGCGACCATATAACCGTGACCGACGATCGACTGCGTCAGATCGACGCGGAAGATCCTCGTGGGAACGGCGACTAAAGCATCAGCATGACAGTCACGGAGATAGTTATAGCGACGGCGATGGCCGTAGCGATAATATTAACGAGCCTGAATGTGGAATAGACAATGATATCGACGATACTAAATGGATTGACATATAGACAAGATCGCTAGCAAGGCTGACAGCGACAATGTTGCCAGTGATAATAGAGTAGTCGTGCTCGATAATCGGTGATAATAGTAACGATAACGATACTGGCGTTAATAGTAATGACGATAGGATGATGACAGAAATAGAGACACTTGTGGTACTACATTTCTTTGTCCTCGTCCTCCTAAAACGACCATTAGCACTTTGCAGCGATATGACTTTGTCTTTTATGACGGAGAAATTAAAGATTTCATCACTGCACTTTCTGAATGTACTCTATTTTTTTCCTTTTCGGCGATAACGATAGCAACACTCCCGATGACAAATGATCTCGGTAATATCAGATAGATGCAAGTTTATTAATCTAGGAGTTCCGAGTACGGCAATAGTGGCAAATAGTAACGACATCGTCGGTGGTGATAGCGACAGCGATATCGCTGGCAGTGGTGCGGTTGTGCAAGCCACACCGTGTCGTTACGCCGCGTCGCATTTAGTGGCTGGGATCACGGTAGCGCGCGGATGCTGGGAAGTAGCGGCTCCTCGTATTGTAATCTAATCGAATGGAATGGATCGCCCGTTGCTCTCTCGCGCGCGGTCCTTCCCCGCCGCCAGGAAGGAAAGGAAGAAAATTCGTGAGGACGAGAGGGAGCGAAGAAGCAGGGACAGAAACGGAAGCGAAGCGATGAGGGAAGAAGGGAGAACCTCGAGCCGTTCGTGTGGGTGGACGATCCGGGTTCTCGGGAGCAGAAGGTGATACGGAGGCATGGTCCAGCAGTTACCAGCAGCCCCGGTGGTAGGAGGCAGGACCGTAGCCCGGTGGGAGAAAAGGCGAACCCGAAGAGGGGGCACGGAGAACGCGGTGGGGGTACCGATGAACCATCGGTGAAATGGACGGACGAGGAGGGTGGATGGGGGGACAAGCCTGGTGGCAGCAATCACCGTGAGTGGGCGACACGCGCTTCTCGTGGGTTATCAGCCTGATGAGGCACTCCGACCTTCCCTCGCCACCCTCTTTCTCTCCCTTTTCCCTTCGCTCCCTCCGTGCCCCATACCCTTTCTTTCTCTCGCCCTCTTTCGAAATCTCCTCGTCTCACGCCGTTGCAAGCAAGAGGAGAACGGGAGTTTATCGACGGAACTTTATACCTACACGCGCGCGTCTCTCTACGCTCGCCCGAGCTGATGGGCTCCTGGAAAAATCTAGGGCGAACGCTTCTGGCTTCGCGAACTACTATCTCGCGGTACTGACCCGCACTTCCTACATGCTTTTGACATTGTCAACACGGGTTAGAACATCTATAAGTCTACCGAAATATCTTTTATAAAAGAAACACTACCGTTCAACCGCAAAAGATAATCATAAAAGCGATATCAAAGAAGAACCAAAGAAATTCAAGACTATGTTTCTAAAGATATTAAAAAGTACACATGCGAAAAGTCAAACGTGTAATTCTAGAATTGACAGCTTCAAACTTTCTTTCGATATAAAATCAATCGTTATCAACTAAAATAGATACTAGACTCTAAAAAAATCATTATAATATAATGATTATAATTATAGTATAATTGAAAATATATCAGACAATTCAAGATCAAGAAATTCTTGGATGTTTGCAAAGTGTAATAACTAAGTATCAATAAGAACTTGAGATATTTCAGGAAATCGCAAAACTAGTATCGTATCTAAACGCGAAATGCTTTCCTTTTAAGTGGTACCCTGTTTCGCATTGTATGATCGTCATAGTGAACGGTAATCGATTGGAGGTTTGACTTTGCCAGGCTGGACCGCAACCCCTGTCGCGAGGTGAAACACGCTATCCACGCTAAACGCCCGCTTCGGAGTTTCGCCATATGACGCTAGCGATCGAGTGAGCTCACTCGCGGAGGGGCTGGTAATGACGACAAGGGTCGCGGCGACGTTGCCCCTGCGACATGTGGCAGTGTCGTATAGCTCGAGCCAAAACAATTTGTATTAAAATGAGCGTTGCCTCGCGGCCACCGGCGATTTCGTTAGAAATTGCGAGGAGGAGTTGGAGACACGCTCGCGATATACACACAATCGCGTACACGCACGTTTCCCCGAACACACATACGGAACGTTCCAATAAAGACTTATGTAAATTTTAGTACAGCTACCGTCCAAACCGAAACTGTGACACGTCCAGTATCAGTTAAATTAAGAATATTCATAATCAGAAATTTAAATTGCAACATAAATTGCTGCCGTAAATTATAAAAGTAAGACGTATTGCAGTCTGCCACTATGAACATCAAAAATAAATAATCAACTCCCGCTTAAGCTATTGTCGACTTCCTATATAATACATACTTCTTCGTATCTTATATTAAATAGCTTTTAATAATTTTAATTTCGTCGATTAAGGATTACTTTGAAAAAGTAGACTTGACAATCAATTCATTTTAGTCTTTCTCTTATCAAAAAGTACTTTATCAAAAAGTACTTCAAACCTTTGTCATAGACATTTATATATGTATAATATAAATAATTAAATTGATACGATTTTCATATATAAACGGCGCATTCCCAGTGGCTTTGTACGCAATAATGATCGTGGTACCGAGATGCGACGACTTAGCGCGTGCGTGCTCCAATCTGTACATGGCTTTACGCGGAAACCGCGCGAAGTCGTGAAGCTTTCTTCACGCATGCCTGAGCCGATCGATGCAGCCGCCGCGTTCGACTGCTGTCACCTTACCCAGTATGCTTTCCTGACAGCTTCAGTAAAAATCCTCATGGACAAGCGACATCAGGCGACGCGAAAAAAATGAGCATTCACCGCAAGTCTTAAAAAATTCCTTCGATACTTTCATAATGAGATATAGGATCTTTTTTGTTACTGATTCAGAATTCGATAAAATAACCAGATCTCCAATCATTAATTCAATACTCGGAATAACCATTCGGCAGGAAGTTAAAAAAAGGTCCTAAAATCTCCCGAGAAATTATTGATGCAAAGCCAAAGTATCATTGAATCTTTTTCCACGATTAGACATTATAAGAGTAATCAATTTTGTCCTTATTATTAAATTCTCTTCTTTCAATAAAAATGCGTATTTTAAGAAGGCGACGTTCAGAGGCAATTTGATCAACGTCGGTTGACATCACGGATTTCGGCAAAGCCTAGCTCCTCGAGCACAAACTTATGGGCGACGTGGCAGACACGAGCGATAACGTCTGCCCTCGCGCAATGGCGGGAAAAGTCGCCGTCTAATCTCTTTAAAGGTCTGTCGGCTGTTTAAAGAAGACTGTAAAGGGTCGATACGAGGGGCGGCCGGGCCGCGATTACGACGCGAAGCACGAGCGTGCGATCGCCGCCGAAAACTGTCTCGACGCGGTCGAGTGGCTGGCTGGCTGGCTTGCTTCTGCTACCAGAAGCTTCGGCTACCACGTTCCAACTGATAACGCCGCAGACAAGTGGCACGTGTCGCCGGCGTTTCCTTCAAAATGGCAGACAATGATGCACTTAGCGGAATCGACGTTTAAGATACAGACTAAGCCAGACCACGGTTTCTGATAATTCATTTTTAGAGTGCACGCGCCACCGCTTTTAAACCTCGCCATGTAACAACGTATCTTTCGTGCGTAAAAATGCAATAGTAATTTATTATAAACATGAAATAAGCCAAATGTCGGTCAACGACGGATCTTGGTGCGTAATAATAATTAGTAAATTATTATTAAATAGTAAATAAAAAGTTTATAATAGTAAATAAAAAGTAATTTATCAGATCTTATAAATGTCGGGATACGATCTTACAAAAAATGTTTAATGTCCATTTCTACCAATCAGTATCGGTTTAATTACTTACTCTTTATCTTTTTCTAGTTTTAAGAATTAGAAACAGATAAAAAGTAAATTAAACTGAGATTAAAATTAATCTACATTAGCAGAAGTGAACATAAATGTATTAGTGGAAATCAATAGGCTTCCTCGAATATTATTTCGTCTATAACCAGGATGCGAAAAAAATTTTTATTCAAAAGCACGATTTTGGAAGAAATGACATCTAACGTTCTCGCTTCTAATGAAAAGCAATTTTCACAGTGCTTCTTTTTAGATTTATACTAATTGCCGTAATAAAACGAATCTGTCCAACGTTTTACGCAACAAATCATTTTACATTCTCAATTATATCCAGAACAATATATTCTTTTAATACTAAATGTAGATTTCTATTCACCGAAATTTCTACCGATTTAAGATGGCTGCCTTATTCAAATATACAAGACAATCAGGCCACGATTGGAAGACTTCGCTCAGCATTCGGATATACCAGGCATCACGATATATTCGGTCATGTGTATTTCACGGCGAGGCAGCAAAAGGTAATATCGCTGTCCTTCGCGAAAATCGTGGCTGATTCCGGAATATTTGAGAAGGGCACATTCGTTCCTGGTTTTTATGATGTCCATTCTTTTAGTACTCGAGTGGCCGTAGCCCTTAAAAATCTTCCCCGACGACCGAGGGTCCTTCTGATACCCGGCGAGGGTCCCTCGTGGGAACGTTTTCCACATATTTATACCCTCTTATCTAAACTTTAGATTTTTGGATTGGCCACGGCGATTTATGATTATCGTGTACCCCGTACGCGCCGCGATTTCCTAATCTCCGCTCTTTTCAAGGCTCCTTTCAAACCTTGCCCTTTCTTGCGCCATATTTCGCTCGTACTTTGTTAACCTTTCTAATTTTTATAAAAGTTTAAACGTGACTATATAAGTCAGCGTGTTTTCATATCACTTGCGAAATAATATTAATTTATAAAAGTAATTTTACGATTCAATTTAAACCATAGCTAAAAGGTTCATAAATATTATTGAAACTCTGAGAATGATACACGGAGAAAATTTTATATTAAAAATTACTATGTATGGCAGTAGCCGTGGACTATTGCTGGAATTATAAAAATTTTTACTATGTTTTTCATTGTTTTACATAGTAAAAATTTTCTCCGTGTACGAATCTAAATCACAAATTATTAAGAATTTCAAAAATAGAGAAAATCGACAAAAATCTTGCAATTTTATAATTTGTTCGTCGCAATTATACGTAAATGAAACGGTCAATATATCGTTTGCTATAATGATTAGAAAAACGGGGTACTATATAAATATTATTTTATCGTAAATGCAATTCTGGATATAACTCTAATATAATTATTGATATAAATTAATCATATATATAGAGACACACATACATACAAGGGCGTCCACAAGGGGGAGGTCAAGAGGGGCATTTGCCCCCCTGGAATTAGCAAAAAATTAAGTATTTGCTCTCCCTTTGAATAAAGGAAGAGCAAGTTGTGCTAACCTTGCCGATCTCTGCCCTATCCACAGGATTAGGTGTATAATTTTCAACAAAAGGTGTATAAATTTCAAATTATAAGTATTTTAATTTTGGAAGCAACATTTTGAATCATGCCCCCCCTCCCTGGAAAAAATCCTGCGGACGCCCTTGCATACATAGACAAATATTATCATAGAACTTAATATAATATATTATAAATTTTTTCTTATTCTGCTTTCAAAAGAGTTAAATCCATGACTGCACGCGTGTCATCGGGAATTCGCTTGGAACGCGCGTCCTTCCATCGTTAGACGCTTCGCGCGTACGAAGATATCTTATAGATATCTCAGGCAGATCGCGAGGGCTACATCATCTATCGAAACTGCAATCCTGAATTACCCTGAAGGTTACGAACGACAGAACGTTCAGACCTCGACATAGGGCTCGAGAGACAACGTGGGTGGCAACAATAGCTCTCTCTCAGGCGACCAGATTCTGGTGGCGCGACACGCATTGTACGACCGCGGTTTGAAGGTGATTGATCACCGTTGCCGATCGCACGCACACGCGTGTACCCCGGTCGAACGCTTCCACGCACACGGGCGCGCGCGTAAGAGCGAGCGCGGGCTGACAACGAATCGCTCGTCGTCGTCGTCCAGATCTGGATTTTCGATGGGAGTAAACTGCGGGGGGTCCGCACCACTTGAAGGCCCCGATCCTGACTGATCGAGAAATAAAAGCGCAGCGACCAAGTGGGCCCTCGAATGGCGGACGCGGGATTCACCGGGACTAATGGAGATTAAATTTCGCCGCAATTTGTAAAGTCTAATCTAGAGCAGTGCTCATATCGATCCTTATCTGGGCAACTTTTTCACTTTCTTGAAAGAGAGAACAATGCTTGCTGCGGCAATTATTTAGAAAAGATTTTTGAGGAAGAAAAGTAATTGAGACTTTAATTATACAAATAAGATAAATATTCCGAACATTTTTAATTCATAAAAGTATTGTAAATATAAAATTGCCTAGATAAAGATTAACCTTTATAGTACATGAATACTTGTAAACTTAAAAACAATTTTCGCTTTATTGATATCCGTATGTGCGAAAATTCGTTTGAATCGAAACTGTTGCTTTTTTTAAGGATAAAATTTAATTTCTACGTCGACTTTCATATTCGGACATTTTTCACTGTTATTATTTTTGTTAATTAGACTAAATAATAATCTAATACCTGATTCTATTTGCAATGATTTTTATAAACTTTAGACACTATTTTCTTCACGATTTTATCTGTACGAAATACATGAGATATAACTCTCAAGATGTCTCAATTTGAAAGAAAAATATATTTAGAACGCGTGTCAGAGGAAAAGTCGTTTGATGAAAAGCAGGATGCTTTAAGAGGCGGCTTTCGGAGTCCTGTATCGTTCGTGATGCATCGCGCGGCATGCGGTTCACCAATGTAATATCGCGTGTCCATTCTGAGGCCGGGTGTCTCTCATGCCGCTCGATTTGTCTCAAAACGAGCAAACGTTGCAAATAGGCAACGGGCACAATGTGGTGCTTCCAGAAAATGCATACGTGCGAGAATTGTTGCGTATTATAACAAAAATACTTTATATTGTTCTATATCTAGTTTTAATGCATTTCTTATTTTACGCATCATTGACCTCTTGTTTTCAATTTTATTGATTAAAGGCAATAGTCACATTCGGGTTTCGACGTTGACATCCGCCACTACTTTTTATTGATTTTCAATGTATTATGGCATGACTATTTGATTGAATTCATATGGACACACTGAAGATGGCTCAAAACTGAAGGCCGAAACGTTTGTCAATTTTATAAATTTATGATTATTGTATTTAACTGTGGAATTATTATTCACTCTATTAACGGCGCTGGCTCTCATTTGCCTTGTTTTTTTTATTTTTAATATTTGAGATTGTACATCCTGAGAGCTTTAACTTTATTTATTTACTTTATATTGTAATACATATATACTATTTCATTCACGATAATTATTCTCTCATTTACAACAGAGTTTCATCGTTATTATACTTAATTTTCTCTTTCGTCATTACTCGTGTTATTTCTTACTTGTAATTTAGAGAGAGAAATTTTTCCTCCCCTCTTTGTAATTAATAAATAATTAATATAGAAAAACGTAGTAGATATTTAGTACATTCAGTTCAAACATCCTACATTATTGTGAGCTATTCTATTCATCATCATCAAGTCCTAACATCTTGTCAGATGTCTAGTGATCATGGTTGTTGTCCATATCTTTGTTATTGTTGCTGTTGTTCAAAGTCGCGTATGACTCCTCTGATTATGGTTCTCCATCGGTTTCTATTTCCTGTGGTCCTAATTGCCGACTCCATGTTTGTTCCAAGGAGACTCTCAATGGTGTCCATCCAGCGCGTTGGTGACCTTCCGCGTCTACGTTTACCGGCTGATTTCCCTTGTACGATCAGCCTTTCCAAATTATCTGCTCTAGTAATAGACCAAAAAACTTTAATATCCTCGAATAGACTTCGCTTGAAAGCCTTTGGGAAGGTTTTATTTCCGACAGCACTAAAGTTCTTCTTGCAGTCCACGGGATACGCAGCATACGCCGCCAGCACCACATCTCAAAAGCATCCACCCGTCGTCGGTCTGTTGCATGCAATGTCCAGGTTTCTGCAGCATAGAGGAGAACTGGGAACACGAGCGTTCTCACGAGATTAATTTTTGCTATTCTATTACATACTATTTTATTCTTAAGAAAATAAAAAGGCAAGATTTATTTAATTGATAAATATCATCATAGCCTGCAAGTGTTCAATTTAATATACATATAATTCAATCGTGTCATCTTTCAGTAACTGTGGAAACAGAAATTTATTTTGCATTCCACGTCCAACTACTTGGCTCATTTCGAACGATAGTTTACCGACCAAGATCGCTCGGATGTTAATTACCACTTATTGCCCAGGGAGAATTATGAAAAGCGTATGAATAATTCTCGCTCGTGTGCGAAGCATGAAATTTACGAGCAGTTCCAGTCGTTCGTTAACGGCGCGACTGTAAGCGTAAAAGTAAGGCGATTCGGTTCGTTATCGGCCGTGCAGCAGGCAAAGAGATCTAAGGAGATCTTTTCTGCGGTAACGTATGTTCTCGCGAGCGCGGGACCCTGTTCACACAACAAATTTGCACGCAATTCTTCGCTCGCGTGCGTAAGAATAATTACGGTCGGATGTGTACCGTCGTACACACGCACGTACTTTTGCATGCGCTCATGCAGGAACGTCCTTTCCCGAGTGGCTCTCGAGAAGAGTCTATATCGCGCGAGAATCTTACCCTTTTGACAAAGTTCTGAGTAAGTCTTACTTTGTGTAAGTTACATGTCGTAGATTCCGCACAGATCAGATTATGACGGAAAGAAAAGATAGTCTCCAAAGTTCTTTAAAATTTATTGCAAGTAAATATTCATTCGGGTATTAGATTCTTAGCTTAATTAATGATAGCAATGGAAATATTTGAACAAGAAGTCAGTATGAAAATAAATTTTATCCAGAAACGATATTTCATGTATATATAACGTGCACTTATTAGATACTTCGACTTATAATGAAGAGTTATTAATTCCCTCTTCTGCTTTAAAATTTAATTTGATAGAAGATTATAAATTAGTGCTGAAGTGCGTGGTATAAATAAAAAAATATCTAAATATCATTTCACGTTTAAATATAATTTCGAAAGTATCGGAAAAGGTTTACTGATTCGTTCACTAAAGTTCCACAATTCGCAAAGATTTTCTGCAATATTTGTAGACGTCAGAGAATTAATACAATATTTTTTAAGCGGCTTCTTTTAATCAAACCTGCATCATAATTTTATCGATATGTTATTTTCTTTGGCCGTGTCTGAGTACAGTAACGAAGAAAAATCTCTAATTGATCCTTTTTTAGAATATAATGTGTCTGAGAGTGGCGAAGCGCATATGAAATTAATTATTATTACTACCAAGAAACATCGATGCTATCGCACTGTGTGAAACGTTCTATTTACCGGCTTGCAAAAAGAGCGAGATTTTTCTCGCGTACGAATCGATAAAGTCATAAAATCACTCGCAAGAAATTTATGGGCGACTTTATCACGATAATTGCATCTCGCACTCAAATACACCCTCGTCGACTTACCTCGGATTCCGTATTAATTAGGTAGCGCGACAGAGCGGAATTACAGAGGGACCAGTGAATTCATTAAACCTTTATTAGTCGTTATAGAACCGGTACTCGCGCGCGCGAGCGGCCGTCGCCACTCCAGGAGGGAAAAGAGGGAAAACAGAAAACAGGAGAGGCGGGAGAGAACAGTAAGAATATCGACGACTTCATTTACAAAGTTATCAAACGTTGATTGTAATGATAAAACGTTATAATGGTAAAACATAACCATACACGGAAAGAATGGTTTTGCTGAAATATTTAAAAACTTGGCCAGATACAGATCTGAAAAATAATTTTGTTGGGTCATCAAAATAATTATGTAGGACACCCAAAATAGTTGCTAACATATCAAAACTTTTTGCAGCATTATCATCATGTTTGAGTGACCTACATAGTTACTTTTGATCAGAGGTGTCCAAAATCTGTATCGATCGTTACTTGTTACTACACGGAGAAAATTTTATATTAAAAATTTTATGTATGGAGGTAGCCGTGGACCATTGCTGAAATTATAAAAATTTTTACTATGTTTTTCTATAGAAAACATAGTAAAAATAATTTATAATTCCAGCAATGGTCCACGGCTACTGCCATACATAGTAATTATTTTTACTATGTTTTCTATAGAAAAACATAGTAAAAATTTTTATAATTCCAGCAATGGTCCACGGCTATTGCCATACATAGTAATTTTTAGTATAAAATTTTCTCCGTGTAGTTACAAATGTATCGAGTAAGTAAATTTTCATCGTTACTTCGTTACACATGTAGCGAGATGCCACTGTTACTCGATACATTTGTAACTAGTAACTTTTGTGTAACTCGATACAAAAGTAACTAGTTATGGCCATCTCTGCTTTTGATGATCAAATAAAATTATTTTCAGATCTGTATCTGGCCAAATTTTTAGATATTTCAGTAAAACCGTTCTTTCCGTATACGTCACATCCCTCGGAAATCGTTATTATATTCCAAAAAAATCAGCGAAAGATTTTCGCTAGTTACCGTGTTCAGATACGACCAAAGAAAATAACATATCGGTGAAATCACGATGCAGATTCGATTAAAAGAAGTCGTTTAAAGATTGTTATATATTCGATAATATTTTTATAAAAGACTCCTGTTTTAATACTTCACAAGTGTTTCATAAAAAATTTTTCCTTTCTAATAAATCTCAATGTTGCAAATAATTG
Organism: Aphaenogaster ashmeadi; assembly: GCA_003063805.1. Classification (NCBI taxonomy): domain Eukaryota; kingdom Metazoa; phylum Arthropoda; class Insecta; order Hymenoptera; family Formicidae; genus Aphaenogaster; species Aphaenogaster ashmeadi. The sequence continues at coordinate 16,243 of NJRQ01000159.1, read as the reverse complement.
TTGATGCTGTTCTATTCCATATGTTTCGAAATAACGCGGAAAATTTGATACCGGAAAAAATGACGGGCGTTCTCATACTTGCGATGATTGCAGTGATTTGAAAACGAGCCAGAGTAATGCCGGTAATTCACGATCTGCAGTCCAGCTATTTCGTTTTCATCTCCACGCAAAATCGATCATTACCGCCAATGTTGCGGCGTATCGGCGGTAATGATCGATCTTGCGTGGAAATTGCGTCGAGATAACTCGGTTGCAAAATACGAATATTTAGCGGCAATCACGCAAGTTTCGCGCGGAAACTAAAGCTCGTTGAAAGTTCGCCTCCACTCTGTTGCTCTATTTTCGCATGATTTACGAGCGACGGACCGAAACTTTCGAACGCGAGAACGGCGGACGCGAAGCGTCTTCGAAGAAAAATAAAAGAAAGACGGGGTGGAGGGAGATAAATCACGATTTGCCGGCGGCGGAAAATGCAATTGCGCGAATTGTACGAACATTTCCCCTTGCACTACTTCCGTATCCATTATAAAGGATCTCACAAGTTCCTCGCTCATTAGGTGAAAATTTGTCAACGAGAAAATAAGACTATGTATGTTAGTTAAAAGAATCCGAAACACAACAAAGATCTTATAATTCGTTCGTTCCAAATTATTTCAATTTGAAATAAATGATATAAATCACATGATATGAATCATCAGATCATCATAAAGAACATGGATCTTTAAAAAGACAAGGATAATGATTATCTATTAATTTAATAAATAAGAACATTGTCAGACATAAAAATATTAGCAAATTTTCTTTGAATTTGTGCTGCATCAGCAAATCGCTATAATTTAATTACAGCGCATAATGAAACAAATCATTATTGTAAAAGATATTATACAGGGTGTCCCCAAATTAAATATCAAAACTTTTGGAGCGTGTAGGGAATTGATAAACTAAGAACAAAGTTCTTTAGAGATTCGCTCGTTTTTACTTCCTTTTGGAGAAAATCGCAAAAAACCGGTTTTCATTTTTTACTTATTTATTACTTATTTACACATGTTGTACTTCTTTAATGAAGGTACTGTTCAAAATGTTGGCCTCTTGCAGCAATGCAAGCTTTCATCTAGCACTGACAGCTCGTGTTGCTGCCCGACACTGTTCTGGTGATATTTGGTGAACTGCAACCGAAATAAAATAAAAATAAAATAAAAATTAACAGTTTAAATATCTAAATATATTTGTGTCGAGAATAAAAATGACCTAATATTTTAATGGAGAAATTCCTTATACATACCCCTGGTCTACAATAGGAGTCATAAGTCGTAAGTCGTAAGAAATTGACCATTCACAGTCGATTATTCTCTTCGCATTTGACTGTGATTGGTCAATTTCTTACGACTTACGACTTACGACTCCTATTGTAGACCAGGGGATACACTACTTGTCAAAAATCTGAGCACATATGCATATACTATCTCTTCCGGTTAAATAAAAAATAACAACAAATAAGCTTTCAAAAATATTTTATTGATACAATAGAAAAGAAATATAAAAATTATATAGTTACTCTAATTTAATTGGAAGAGATAATGTGAATTTAGACTTTTGATAAGTAGTGTATAACGAAAATCAATTCTAAATTAAGGTAGTTAGGTAAAAAATGATGAAGATACAGATTTTCTTTAAACTTGCAGCAAAATTAATTTAGATATTAATACGTATGTGTGTTAAATTTGGATTCGATTTACCATATAGTTTCCGAGATATGATCGCTTAAAATTGACTGTTTTTCTCGATATTTAACATTGCGCTTATGGCCGCTGAGGTAGAAAAACTTTATACTTGTACATGTACTTGTCAGTAGTAAAAAATCTAAAATAAGGATTAAAACAAAAATTAGAGCAAAAGTAATTGAATTTTTAAAGAAGTGCATGTTTAAATTTCAACGACACTGACCGTACGGTATCAGAGTATGATAAATTCAAAAAAATTTGGTCAGGTTAGCTTTTTCGTGCGCGGTCATGCTTTGCGGATGTGGCAACGTCGCACTTAGAGAAATTTGGTGTCGCGTTGCGGTAATATTTACGCTTTGCGAACACTACGCAATTCAGAATACTATTTCATTTTCTGTAACTCTTTTTCATTTTGTCGGTTTTTAATATTCTAAGAGAAGCAATAGTGTTTAAAAATCTGTCCTTGAATATATTTAATATAAATTCAACTACCTAAAGGTAGTTGTTTCTCAACTATGCTAGTCAAAATTAGATTTGATCAATAAAGTTCAATAGACGATGAGTTAAAGTATCTACCTGCCATCAAAAATTAGTAGACGACAAATGGCGACGACACTTGCTCGGAATGAATTTTAAATATTACGAACGGGGCTGAGAGTGCGGGCTGCAGAAAGTGCAGAATAGCCCGACTCGTGTCTCGCTTCTCTCAAGCGGGGTACCAGCAGGATGTGCGGCCCTGAGGAAGGGAGCACCACGATTTCGTCGGGATGGCACGTATGCGGGACGTCGCGTCGCATCGCGACGGGCGACTAGAAATCTACGCGCGAGTTCCGATGGTATCTCTCGCGCTCCGGGCCGAGAGTCGAGGCACCCCCTCGGCGACTACGGCACAGATCTCGCGCCATTACTCAGCCCAGCGAGCGGTGGTACGACCCAGCACCGGCATAAAGCAGCATAAACAGCGGGCCCTCGCGCGGGACGAGCGCGGCCGCCCATCGCGCGCGGGACACCGCGTAAAAATGAGTTGTGTCAACGTGCCCGGGGGGCCCCCGGCGCGGCCGCTCCACCAGGTGGCCCCGGCGGCTCGTTTTATTAGGTCGTTACGAGAGCTCGTCTGTTTTCGTGTAATAACTCGTGGATCTTGGAAGGGTGAGAGAGAGGGACGCGCAGAGATCGAGGAATTTGGAAATCACGAGACTCGAATGATTTCAGGAATTTCGACGAAAAAAGGAGGGTAAGGTAAATGTCCCAATATGACCGGACACTTACACAAAAACTTATTATTATTAATCTCAAATGTTTTTTTTATTATAATATTAAAATTTAATATCTTTAATTTAAGATTACAATTAAATTTTAACTTATTTATTTCATTTATATTATAACTTATATTATATTATTACGTATATTATAACTTATAAATTTTAACTTTTTTATTTAACTATTTTATTTACATTTTAACTTATTATTAATCTCAAATGCTTTTGTATTATAATATTAAAATTTAATCTTAGTAAATAAAATAGATAAATAAAAAAGTTAAAATGTAAATAAAATAGTTAAATAAAAAGGTTAAAATTTATAAGTTATTTAAATAAATAACTAAATAAAAATATTATATTTAAATTTATAAGTTATAATGTAAGTTATAGTATACGCGTAATAATATAATATAAGTTATAATATAAATTAAATAAATAAGTTAAATTGTAATCTTAAATTAAAGATTAAATTTTAATATTATAATGAAAAAGCATTTGAGATTAATAATAATAACTTTTTGTGTAAGTGTCCGGATATAGGTTCGTGTCCGGTCATTGGGACATTTACCTTACTGCAGTATCTCAAAATTCAAAAGCAGAGAAACGCGAGAGAAACAAAAGAACGACATATGTTCATCAACTTAGATATTAGAAGGAAGCTTTGGTCTTATTTGAAGTTTCACGGGAGCTTTCGCTTTCCATTTCACGACGCTGCACCGATGGAATCTGCTAAGAGTCAAAATTCAAGAAGGCGCAAACTTTTAAGGTTCAAAATGTGCGGCCGCGGCGCAGAATCGTATTCGAGGGACGCCCGGGGCCCGGTCGCTAATTATCGCGGAGATTTTTGTCAGCGCCAGGCGCTCGCTCGTCCCTCGATAGATCAATTACTGGGATTACACACCGTGCCTGGATCCTCCGGCTGCATTACGTCGGGCAGCGCACGTCCGGCGCATTCCTGTACCTACACCGCGCGTAGACGCGGCTATCGATTCGAGATGATTAGCGATAATGTCAAGGGAGTCCGGAGGCACGTCCGCGATGGCTCCGTGACCAAGGCGCGCCTTCTGTGTCGGCTGCGGTCGCCAACGTATAGCCGCCGATCTACGTAACTATGATTCCACCTAATTGAAGTAACCACAGGGCGCAACGCGCCACGTTACGCCGGCGAATCGCAATCGACCGCGGGGGTAAGGCGGGGGGAGAGGCGAGGGCAGCGGGCGCTTCTTCGCGCGAGCGAAGACTCACGAGGAGGAACCTGAGGAACGCGAAGAGAGGAGGCAGTGGCGGATCCCTCGACAGGCGACGTTCGTAATGTATCGGGCTTCGCGCGTGAGAACATTCGTGATTGCCTTCTGAAACGTACTTTGTCGTAAAAGATTTCAGATTCTCACAGGACTGTTTCCTCTTATTTTTTATTGATTATTTTATACATATAAATATTGATATATATATATATATATATATATATATATATATAAAAGAATAATCTGCACTGAAAAAAAAAGCTGACTGCATTAATTGGAATTCTGTTAGATTCAACCAGTATATGTCTGTTGGAAAATGAACGAATCAGAATTCTTTTAGGAATTACCAGATGAGCATGATTAATTTCTTCTTGTTAAATGCACGAGAATTTCTTGTTAATGTTCGCCGAACTCGCACAATAATAAAACTGCTAGAGTGCGCTGCGGGTAACGTTAACCAGAATTCTGGTTGCACGTTCCTTTGTAACTAGAAGTTTTATTAATCTAATTGGAAAATAACTACACGGAGAAAATTTTATATTAAAAATTACTATGTATGGTAGTAGCCGTGGACTATTGCTGGAATTATAAAAATTTTTACTATGTTTTTTATTGTTTTACATAGTAAAAATTTTTATAATTCCAGCAATAGTCCACGGCTACTGCCATACATAGTAATTTTTAATATAAAATTTTCTCCGTGTAATCAAATCCTTATAGTCTATCAAACGTTCTAGTTACAAAAACTTGAGTCCAATCACGATAACCAAAAATTCTGTTTCATCTCACCAGAATGCATTCCATCAGATATGTCTTGTTCATGTAATCAGACCATTTTTCTCAGTGTGCAGGAATATATATCGATACAATAGAAATACTCAAAAATATAGAAACTCATCTCTCATACGTAATAATTATAAATCAAACTGAAATCAATGATAACGTCCATTTCCACCAATGTAGATTAACTTTAATCTGGGTTTAACTTACTCTTTATCTTTTTCTAGTTGTAGGAATTAGAAAAAGATAAAGAGTAAGTTAAACCGAGATAAAATTAATCTACATTGGTGAAAATGGACATAAATCAGGGAATGTCGAAAACTATCCATCGAATAATTAAAACTTCAAACGGCTTTCATCGTGCATTAATTTCTCGCCTTGAGGCTCCGCGTTCGCCGGATCCGCCACTGAAAGGGGGAAACGAAGGGGGACGGGGTGGAGAACGCGGAGGGCACGGAGAAGAACGGCCGTGTGGATGACGGTGGGCGATCCACGTCGGCGATATCCCATCAGACCGTCAAATGACCGCCTCCCGTGTTTCTGCGTCTCTACGGCCCCTGCATTTCCGCTCGCACGTGCCGGATCGACAAGGGGATTCTCGGCTCCGGTTCTTGGCCCGGGAGTACCCCCCGAGTACTCCCTGCATCTCGCGGTTGTCATTACCGGGTACCGGGATCAAGACCGAGGGAACGCGCGCAAGAAAGAAGATCGACCGATCTAACATTAAGCGGTGACAATTACAGAAATAGTTTACAGAAATAGAATTTCGCGACTTGGACACGTGAAATAAAAAAAGCGAGAGCTCCCTTTGGCCTGTTCTTTTTGCTGCACTTCTGAACTAGTACAATAAATTAGAATGAAAGAAAATATATATTTGTCTCAGTCTAACTTATTGCAGGTATTTGTTTTCCTCCAGGTGAGTGTGTATATTTACAATAACGGAAACAGGATTATCCATATTTCGACTGAATATGGAGCGGCATAAGAATGTACTTCATCGAAATAAAATTAAAGATCGCATACTTGATATTCTTCGATAATCATCCGTCTTTCATCCGTACGAGAGATTCGCTCTCGACGGGGAAAACGTGCGGAAAACACGAATTGCGCGCGATCTCTCAAAATGGACATGATGTAACTACGCACATCGAACAGAACATGCATGTCGAAACTACACGCGTCTGAAAACAAAAACGATCATAGCCTATATTGTCGCGAATCATTGATAAATATAAAATAATAAGACGCGTCAAATTTATCGTCGCGTATTTTAACGTACAATTAATAATTCGATGCAATATTTCATTCGTAATAATTGTGTCGGTATATTAATGCGTGCGCAACTTCAAGTGTCTCATCTGGCGCGCTGTTCTAATTCGGATATTTTCTCGAATGTGATTAATAGGAATCTCGCATAAATTTAAGATAGAAAATGGATGTTCGGACTCGTGGCGAATAACTAACGTCTTTCGTCGAATGTCCAATATCAAATTTTCTGAATATCTCATGTAATATTTTCTAAATAAAATATGACATTCATATAAATTGCTCATGAAAGAATATTGAGAACGTATGAAATTCTATATGTACGGGATGTATATTCTCATATTTATTAAAAATGTAGTATTTTCTAAATAAAGTATGACATTCATATAAATTACTCGTTAAGGAATATTGAGAGCGTATGGAATTCTAAATGTACGGGATGTATATTCATATTTATTAAAAATGTAATATACTCCCATTACATTCATAATTACCTTAATCTTATTTTTTGAGTGTGGGGCGATCTGTTATTTAATTCCATTTTATCGTAACGGAATTTTATTAACTTAATTAACGAGTTTTATTTATATAAATAAATCATATTTGAACACTAATCGTCGACTAATATGAATTAATCGCCGTAATCTCTCTAGAATAATTTTTACCTCTGCGGATGATGGCAGTATTTTCGCTCGATAAGACAAAGATTATGAGATGATAATACAATGAAAGAATCAGATAACTTGACGAATAAAACAAACGGGCGTGGTGTACATGGTATAAATATATTTATGCGAATATTTCGTTACATGATCGTGTCTACATATTACGACACGTTACAGTGCTAATAAATGCTGTTACTTTTAACTGGATTCGTAGTGTAAAAGTTGATTAAACCTTTTTCTTTTGATAAAATGCTTTCTCTCGCAACACCCCCATTCGACGTCCACATATCGAATGCACCGCGACGAACATTCATATGTGTTAATAGTACTAACGATATGCGACATTTCGGACAGTTATAAAAAAATCAGCCGGTCGCATGCCGCCGGGACTGAATCGTTTATAAATTCATTGCATGCAGCGTCGTGATAATCGAAAGAATTTCGCGTATACAATCTTAAATGGGAATTGTAAACATTGTTTACAGCGTTGTCCAAAATTGGCACAGTGTGCCATTATTTAACCCACCCCTTCCCCCCAGTTATCGTTATTCTCCCTATTGCAGGCAATCGTGCTTTTCTCCCTTCTCCGTGCAATCTTTCAAGCAGCCTTAAAGCTTTCCATCACGTATTAAACGCATCCAGTGCAGTTGCGAGGATGGAAGGGAGGCTAACACTTTAGAAGCTCTTTATATAATTCTGATTTATTAAATAGTAAAAAGTCGCTGAAAATACTTTGCTATGTAGGAAAACAGTATTCGAAAACATACAAAAAAATTGGTCGATTTTCCTGAAAGCTTTCCTCCGCCAAGACAGCTGCCGCGTATACTTTAAATGTGATCTGAAGATTTATTATTGATATTAGAGAGCTTTTGTGCGATAACGCACTTTGAACGGGGCAAGTGATGAAACTATTCACTGACGATTTCCTGAAAATATATTAACATCCAAATAAGTTTGCGATGTCGAAAACACGATAACAGCCTCCAATATCAATAACGATATTTTTTAGTAGGCAGATTGTTATAGAATTAGTAAGTCTTTTTTTGTCACATGCAATTGATAGTATACCTAAGTGATACTGCTACGATACTTATCGTTTTATACATTCCCCATAGAGCTCCTAATACTGACGTCGCCGAGAACGAAAATTTCATTCTAGTACGTACCGAAACAAACGATCAATTTTAGCGAAAGATACTTGAGCACGCTGTTACTCAAACGAGTACTCTGTTAGATACCGACGACTCAGTTATCTATATCTCAGTAAACGTTTCGACTTAAAAAAATATTGTTGAACAATAGCACCAATCTTTATTTGTTTCTCCATCTCTGTTCCTATTAAGTGTAAACATCAAAAGTCAACGAGTTTAGAACGATTTCGAGATTTACCTGAAAATCCCCGGGCGCGCTCCAGCCGCCTCTCCCTCGAAAGTCGTATTGGAAAAATGAAAGCTTTGTGCAATAACTTTCCTCGAAAAAACAGTCGTTATTATTTAATAGAAAAGTTTTATCCGGCTTTACAAACTCAGAGTCATTATCGCACGCCTCAATGCCTCGTGGAATGTGTCTGCAGTCCGTCTGGCGTCTGCACGATTCGCTTATCCTTTCCAAATACGATTACGAACTCGTATAGAGGCAAATTTAGTTCTATTTAAGAGTATACTACACACAAGACTGTCGCCTGGTACTACTGTTGTTTTGAAATCAGGCGTCCCATCGATGGCAATACCTTGTCACCTTACAGAAGCGTACATTTCCTCTTCTTCACCGGCTCAGGCGGTTCCAATGCGGCTAAAATAGCTTCGTCGAATACATTCTTCAAGCCTTTCTGGTATGACAAAGAAAACACAATTTCATATTATATAAGAGAGAAGAGACAAATGATTTAAAAATAATATAATATACAAAATATAAATATCTTTTATTTCGTTCAAGTAGTTATATATCTATTTATAGATTTGATTATTATAAATTTGATTGAAGTAATATTTTAACACGTACTGCCCTAAATTTCAAATAAAAAAGTATAGCCAACGAGAATGCGACAATTGTGTTAAACAATGTTTTACTGATAAAGCCTTTAATTAAAGTAAAAATTAATGATTTTTTACTTACTTGTGTTAAAGCACTGCACTCTACATATTTTACAGCTTTAAGTTCCTTAGCGAGTTTTTCCCCTTGCTCCCCAGATATCGGCTTCTGCTTGTTCTTTGCGAGTTTCTCTATTGTTGCGACGTCATCTCTCAAATCGATTTGTGTTCCAACGAGTAAAAATGGAGTTCTCTGACAATGATGTGTTATTTCTGGCACCCACTGCAAAACAATATGTTATTACAAGAGAATTTCAACTAGCGCATATATAGAAACGTAATGGTCAGATACATCACCTTTTCTTTTACATTTTCGAACGACGACGGCGACACAACCGAGAAACACACGAGAAACACGTCGGTCTGGGGATAACTTAAAGGACGCAATCTATCATAATCTTCCTGACCTAAGAAACAGAGAGTAAGATCAAGTTATGAAATATTATATAGAATAAACTGCCTTTGGGGAAAATAAAACAAAAAAGAAGAAGTACTATACCTGCTGTATCAAATAATCCTAATGTATACGGATCACCTCCTATCATCACAGTTACTGCATAGTTGTCAAAAACAGTAGGCACATATTCAGAAGGAAACTTGTTCGTGGTATACGAAATCAAGAGACAAGTTTTACCGACCGCTCCATCACCTACCACAACACACTTTATCGTCTGCATTTTGCTGCTCTTTATGTGACCTAAAACACAATGTCCATATATAATTGAAATGCATAATCATCCACATTAAAGGATGGTTAATAGTGATTAAAGTTTCAGCGTTTATATAGAAATAAAGCAGACATCCTAATCGATCGAAATCAAACTCAAATCTACATCGACCGTCCAGTTCATTCCATATCGTTCTATTAACCAGTTTCTACTTCGCAGTATCGCACAATAATTTTAGCTGCTTTCTTTTTAGTGACTGACACAAGTCGACAAAAACGTCATTCTATCTTTCTTGGCATTCAATGAGTAACAAAGACAGAATAACACCTGTCGACTTGTATCACTAAAAGGAAAGCAGCCTTTATTATCACCAATGTACGTCCATAATCTATATATAATAACAAACATATTGCAATAATTTCCTTATCAATCACATACA
>NJRQ01000158.1:433439-459660 GCA_003063805.1 Aphaenogaster ashmeadi | reverse complement strand
TGAGGAGAATAATTGACTGAGATTGGTCAATTTCTTACGACTTACGACTCTGAGACCATCTGAGATCACATTGTAGATCCCGCATAAGAATTTTATATTGATTCTTGATGTAATCCGCGTATCATACCGTTCCCGTTTTGTAAATACAGGCTGCAGAATTTTTATATGAAGCAAATGTGTCGTATGAATGACAGCTCTTGAACAGGAGTCGGTAAAAAATATACGAATTTCTTAAACTTTTTTTATTTCCGGCATAAAGTCGGACGCTATGTTGTACATTGGAGTATATACTTTAATTATGGAAGAGGATCTCTAAATCTGTAAAACCAATACAACAAACAACTAGAGTCCTATAATCAGAGAAGCGATAGCCTTCCCCACTACCGCGCCAGTTTTCCCCCACTACCTCTCGGGGGCCGCCATCTTGTAGCCGTAGGATCGGAGCGGCGCAGCCACAGATGTTTACACTGTGGTCGGAGCACGCGGAGCGCAGCGCGCAGCACGCACATATAACCTGGCGTATCATACGTACGCTCAAACGCTCAAAACTAATTTCCTCAGAGTTAAACTTACTTTTTCTGTCCTTTTTCATATAACGCCAACCTGCACATTGCACTAAGCGACTGCATGACTGCAACCGCGAGCGGTGTGTCAGCTGGCAATGGCTACAAGATGCCGGAAAAACCCACGTGACTCTGAGAGCCAATCAAAAGGTGGGTCGCGCCTGGCGCTTCTCTGATTATAGGACTCTACAAACAACGTTTAGAAAAAATATCGCGTTCGGCCGGTAATACAGAAAAAAAGAAAGAAGAATTTTAAAAGAAAGATCTCAGTACCGATTAGCTTAGAATAGAAGAAATCGACTATATATTTCTATTTTTATTGTTTTATTCTATTTCTATTGTTATATTATTATTATTATTCATCATCCAGTTAAATAAAAATCTTTGTTTTTATTAATATATATTTATCCTTTACTAATCTTCCTATATAGATATTTTCTAATGTAAGAGATATTAGATAACACTTTCGTGTTCTATTTTATTTCTTTCTCCCTCTCTTCCTCTCTCCCCACCCCTCACTCTCTCTCTCTCTCTCTCTCTCTCTCTCTCTCTCTCTCTCTCTCTCTCTCTCCCTCTCCCTCTCCCTCTCCCTCTCCCTCTCTCTCTATCTCTCTCTCTATCTCTCTCTCTCTCCATTATTGAGGGTGCTTTCCAGCAACGTACACAGGCGACGCTGTGTAACACAGGGTGCTTTCCATTTAATGACACAAGTCGACACAAGTGTCATTCTGTCTGTTACTCTCTTGAGTGTCAAGAAAGATAGAACGACGTTTGTGTCGACTTGTGCCGACTTGTGTCACTAAATGGAAAGCACCCACAGTGAATCATTTCATCCTTGTTGTTTGCCAATGTTAAACAAGGATGAAATGATTCACTGTGTTACACAGTGTCCTTGCTGGAAAGCTCCCACTGTGTAATACAGTGAATCATTTCATCCTTGTTGTTTGCCAATGTTAAACAAGGATGAAATGATTCACTGTGTTACACAGTGTCTTTGCTGGGAAGGACCCTGAATGACTCGCTGACTATGGCCGGTATTCATAGTCCGTTCTTATTTTAAGACCGTCTTAAGTAATATCTTAAGATGCTAATACAGCTCTGTGATTGGCTTATGACATCTTAAGACTGTACTTAAGACGGTCTTAAATATAAGATCCGACTATGAATACCGGCCTATGACGATAACTCACGGAAACAGTCGACGCTGAATCGACATTGAACGTCGATAAGGCAATTGCTAATCATTTCCCTCGTAATCGCGTTCCTGTCGGTGAATCATGCTTCCTTCGGCCGCGCATAAAAGAATCAACCGGTCACTCTATACGCGATTAATCTATGGGCAACTCGTGGGCGGAAGAGTGGAGAGGGGATAGGAGGCGTGACTCGAGATAGAGTTATCAAATCACGGCTGATCGCAGCGGACATTTGTCAGGGGAGCGCAAACGAACCTTCAAACAGTAGCCTTGCCTTGCGAGGAGGGCCCCCGTGATCGTTCCTGTACTCGTCTCCCGTGAAGCTCGTCGTCGGCAAGCGCGATGGAGACGTACGAGAGCGTCCTCCTGGTGAAGTCCGAGGTGTTCGTCTTCAAAATTCCGCCAAGGTCGACCAACAGGGGTTATCGGTAAGCGCGAGACGCCTCTTCGACGTGACGTTTTCGCGGGGCTGCTTCAATATGTTATCAGCGACGGATCCGTAGACCCTCGTTGCGACGACCGTTCAAGTCGCTCGAGTGAAGTAAAGCTAGCGTAGAGCGGATAGGCGATACGTTTTCCCCGTTTCCCGAAGCGTACGTCTCACGATCCGCGATCTGTCACAGGGCAGCCGACTGGAACCTGCAGGAACCCTCCTGGACCGGCCGCATGCGACTAGTGTCACAGGGCGATAGCATCACGTTAAAGTTGGAAGACAAGATCACGGGCGAGCTGTTCGCCAAGTGTCCCATCGAGCAGTACCCTGGGATAGCGGTAGAACCAGTCACTGACTCGTCCCGATACTTCGTCCTGAGGATCCAGGATGACAATGGACGGTCAGCGTTCATAGGTGTCGGCTTCTTAGACAGGTCTGACAGTTTTGATCTGAATGTTGCTCTTCAGGATCACTTTAAATGGTTAAAGAATCGGGATCAGATTGAAAAGGAGAAGGAGAAGCCGAAGCAGGAGTTGGATCTCAGATTTAAGGAAGGCGAAACTATCAAAATTAACATGAAGATTACCGTAAGGACTTTTTCATCATATTTCATATTGGTTCCTTGATGAATTTCCTGTTAAAGTCTATAAAGAGTCGACGTTTCTTCAAATCAAGATTAAGAAAATGTCCTCCTCAAATAATTAAAAGAAAAGTATGGAAGAAGAAAATAATAATTGTATATCTATTCAATAATTATCTCTCCCAACTTCGAATAATTTTTTTAGAAGTATTCTTTTACTTTTATTTTCTATTAATATCCTTTTTAGATTTTTTTAGAGCTGTATGTGATATGGAAAGTCAGACTTTCTTAACATTAAATATCTGAACAAATTGTTTTCTTGAATACATATGACTCTATCTAAAAATAATTTTTCCACATCTCACTTAGAAAAAGGATGGCAGCGAGGTTGCATCCAAATCCAAACAACGTACCAATCCAGCCGTGGGTCTACCGCCTCCTCCAGGCGGTGTCAAGATCGCACCACCACCGGCAAAGACTCCTACTTCCTCACCGGCGCACAAGCCACCACAAAGTCAAAATCAAGAAGTTACGGGTTCAGAGTGGGGCGAGTTTGCCAGTGCTTCTCAGTCAGCATCGGCATCGGCGCCAACATCAGCACAAGCACCTACAGTGGCCAATGCTAGTTGGGTGCAATTCTAACTTTTAAAATATATGTATATAATATACATAGATATTTACTTTAGTACATGCACATGGTGATTTTGAAATAGATGGCCAAGCTTTAGAAACATTCCACTTATCTTGAAGACTGTTAAAAATGGAATTTTGCACAGTAATGACGACTTCAAATCGATGCATATGGATTACTGAAATCGCCGAAAATTTTCCCTGCCGACGTTAATAAATAAACGTTAATAAACATCTTGATTTTCAAATGCATAATCAAATTGATTATTTATATTGTGTGGCATATGCCAACATACAATATTAAACCTATATGCATATCTGCACAAACGAAGTGTTTTTATAAAACTTTGTGGCAAGGAGAAAGTGTTTACATCAATCGAAAAGAAAGTGTTTTCAAATCTGTACTAATGATTTTTTTCTCAAAATGGATAAAATATCTAAAATTTGGCCATTTATGCTGAAATCATTCTTGTATATTAAAGTAAATGAAATAATTGATTATACACACATATGACATAGATGTATTAAGCTAGAGATTTTAAGGTGGAAGGATGTCTCTATGAATAATGAAAAGAGAGTCTGATGTATATTTTCCAATACTATATAGCGTGCGGTGAAAATTATAGCATTCGTGAGAGGGGTGATATTTTTCTAGTGAAAAGGAAAGTTTTAGAAGAAAAACTTATACTAAACTCATATCCGAGAAAAATGCTTTTAAAACTGAATCAAGTATTATACCGTCAATATTAGGCACGTGCGGTTATATATTTTTAAGTTTTTCTCTAAGAAAAATGCGATTTATATGGAAAAGTTTTACTTTGCAAATTGATTTATATATTTTTTTTATTGTACAATAAATTGGCCTCTTCTCGATTGTTGTACGATTCTCCAGCACTCTATATATAATAGTATTGTACTTATAAATACCATTCAAAAACTCATCTTAATTGCTTTTGGACATTCATTGTATTTGGAGATAGCATAACATAATTTTTTGTATGTGTGTAAATGTTGATATATATCAGATGCATTTAGTGCCTTGTACAAACTAGTCCAATAAATTAGAAGCAAATTCGAGGCAGATCGCAATAGTTAATAATATGCGTTAATAGTATGTGTTTAGTACTTACAGAGGCACAGTATGACTTTCGATTTATCCTCTTCAATTTTTCCAAACATGAAATGTTGGATGATTTCGGTCTGGTTGTATATAAAAAATATTATTCTTTAACATTCAGTAACGATTTTAATAATTTTTTTATTTACACACGAAAAGTTGAGAATGAATACATTGAATTCTTGTATACCTGCAAATTTTGCAACAGAACTTTTTTATTGTAATTAAATGTTTTATTGTTTATATAATTCACTTCATGAATTAAACGTATAGTTGCAAAAGTATCGGTGAGTCGAATGCTGTCTTTTTATTAGATAATGTCGTATAATATACAATTTATTTATTTCTTATTATATTAATTAATACTGTTGAGAAGCAGTATTAAATCCTAAGGGAGCCTCGAGTCTTCTCTAAAGAAGCTTTTCGTTATTTTTAAAATATATAATTTGTGATTGTTTTTATTTCAGAATTTTGCAAGGTATTAACATATTATTAATATAATTTGTAAAAATTGAGCAATTAGATATAAAGAGAAAATAATTCTCTATCGATAAAAATTGACATTTCAATAGATTATAAATTTTACAGCGAAATTTAATGATATTTAGTTAATTATCTCAATATTGTTAAATTGTTTTTCCAGTATTTTCTATTATATAGAAACATTTTTAATAGATTATTCAAGAAAGTGTATAATACATTATATACCCAATATATAATAACAATATAGTATTTGGTCTCGACCGTTAGCTTGCAACATTTGTAAATATTATAAGGCCTATTGTAAAAATAAGGCCTAATTTTCCTCATACAATGAGTGTCCACAAAGTTATTCATTCAATTTTAATACATTTGAGCCAAGCCAGGTTTTTCATTGAAATAGCAGCAAAGTCGTCGTATCATACTTTAAATTCATTATTCTTTTCTTTAAGCTACTTCTTCGTTTTTTGTCTCGAATATGTTAATTGATAAATTCTTGCCGAAAATGAGCTTCATCAAGAATAGAGTATTTAACGATATTACAAAAGAAGTATTTTTACATTTTTATGAGTTTCAAAGTATGTTTTTAATCATGTTTGGGAAACTAAATCTCGATTTATAAATCCCATTTTAGATTCTGTAATAAGATAATTAAACTTTTCTGTTCAATAAGCAAAACTATAATTTTTCTTATATTCGAATTGAACTTTACTTCTTTCAAATTTCTAAAAAAAGTATTTGTAAACAATTATTTTACATCTACATATCTCATAAACATGTATAAGTTATTGGAAGGATGTTAAACTGGAAATGTTTCAACACATTTCTGAAGAGTATGTGTAAAAATTTCGACGTTATGAGAAACAATTGTCTTTCCGGTGAAAAGTAGAATTTACTATGCTATCTATGACTCGTTAATTAGATCATAAATTGTACAATGTTATTTACATTATCCCGTGCTAAATTTTAATGTAAATTGTAGAATAACCTTGTTAAACATTGTTAGTGTGAATCTTGTTGAATGAGTGTTTAGATGCAATTTCATATTACATATATTATTTCTTTTTATTTATAGGAACTGTCTCAAAAAAGTGCGAAGTGACAGCGGAGAAAATGCTATAACATATTCATCCAAATAAGTTATATACAAATATTAGCAGCGAATCAAAGAATTTTTTAACATTGAACGTTAAAAAAGAACGAAAACTTTTATATCCCATATAAGAATTATTCGAATAATAATAGTTAAGTAATATATGCATGTAATGAATGGTTATTTTTAAGAACTAGAACGATTGATAGATTTGTTGATGTAATGAAAGAAATGCATACTTACGCGAATATCCAAATGACTTTTCATCGAGAATTATTTTTCAATAAAACAAAAATTTTCAGACTATAATAGGAACTCTATCATTTATTGTAAAAATTCTTTGTATATAGCTTCATATCTTTTTGCTTCCAAAATCATAATCCAAGTTATTTATCAAAGCTATTATGAAGAATTTTAAAAATAGAATTCTGCTGCTATTTCACGTCTTTCTTGGGACATCCTGTATGTTAAAGCTAATCCTCAGCTCTAATCAGGTACTAATATATCACTTACAAACACATAATCGTATTACAAAGTGATATACATGGAAAGCAAATTAAAAGTGTATCACTTGTATCTATTCTAGTTTCATGTATATGGTAATTCAAGAAATTGTTATAATGTACCGTATTATATATGTGATAGCAACTAAAAGAGAATTGTAATCCTGATACATATATGACATTCCATATTTTTTATTTTCTGTAAACACGTTGAAAAGATAAAAATAAATATTGGATGGAAGTTAAGAATCTAATCTCGAAATTACGTTTGATAATGGTTTGGATCCGGTCTGAATAAAGTAGCGATGAAATTCTTGTACATTTCCTCATATATTTTTCTCCGGAGATATATAATAAACAGTTAGTGCATCCCAAGAATTATTGCGAGTCATGTTACAAATAATACTTTGCAGGGAGATAAGTCGTTATGGCATGAGAAGTTATTCTATCACATGTACGAACGACTGATTTGTCAATAATGAATCATCATCATCATCATCAACAGCGTTTGTTGCGTGCAACGTTAAGCCGCAAGCTGCGCATAGCCATAGCACGACTGAAATGTCGTTGTACTGGACGCTGAAGCTGTCCATTGACTAGAGTTGAATCCTCGTCACATTCTACACTGGTCAACACGACGAACAGTACACCGAGCACCTACGATAACAGGTATCGGTAACAATTTTCGTTTGCTGGATGTCCATGGAAGGAAAAAAAATTCTGTCTTTTCGTAAAACCACCAATAAAAATAAAAATTTATTTAAAAAAGATGTAAGAAAATGCTAGGAACTTTATTTAATTGTTAATATCCCGTAGAAGTTGGACGGTTTATATACCCATTCCATTAGTTTACATACCAAACCGACGATAATCAGCAACGTATACATGTGTATACTTGCAAGCGGCAGTGACTCGACTTCCTTTAATGCATCAGCAGCATCGGAGAGATCCGGCTTTAATTCCAATGCGTGACGCAGGTGTACAGCTGCCTCTTGAAAATGTCCATATGCCTGCAAATTGATATAAAATAAAAATACATGTAATATTAAATTTTATACACTTTTTGAAAATTCAGTGGATAATTATCACTTTCATTCTTACTACATCTTTATAACATGCTACCGTTCATTGAAATTGTAACATCAGAGTAGAGAAAAAAATTGTTAAATTACATTGGATTTTGCATGATAGATAAATGTATCATAAGAACAGTTAAAATAATAACTGATAATTGAAATTTAAATTTCCAAGAAAATAATCAGTCATTTCTATCATATGAATAGACTATTATTAATTATTTATTAAACCAATATCAATTTAATTATAAATGTTTATAATCTATTTTATTTTTATTATAAATAATTTATAAAATATTTTATGGGTGTTTATTAAGAATCTCCAGATGTTGGAATTTCAATGGAATATAAGTGTATTTTACGTAACTATATTGCTACTAAATTATTGTCTGTGTACCTTGAATATTTGTCCAAGTGTAAGATATTGCTCCCACGCATTGCGATCCGGAGGCTGCAACTCTAAGGATCGCCTGGCTAAATATGTTGCGTCGTCCAAGTAATGTTGTACCAACAATACTCTAGCCAAATTCAAGAGCACCTCCGCATTGTGTGGTGACACAGCGAGCGCTCTGCGAAAGCACTCGATCGATCTTTGCGCATCGCCCTTTATACGCCAGAAATTTCCTATCTGATTATACAGCTGGACAGATTTTGGTTTCTAAAATGGAAATCCATTCAAAGAGAAATTAGCGATATAGAACTTACACATTGTATTTGGTATGAAAAAGATGCATGAGGAAATAGTTCATTTAGGAGATATAAATATGACTGCAATAATAGAGAATTCGTTCTCTTTTTATACAAGTGTTTAATATAAAAATGAAAACGTTGGAATCTTTGGCAATTTCGCGACATAATGTTTAATTAAGTGCATATTTCTTTCGCTGGTATTTACAGCTAACGTGCATTAAATGCTTGCGAACGCAAGGTTTAGAAAGAAGTACCTCTCGCTTCGCTTTCTTCAAGCGCCTCTCCAGCAGGTCAATGTCGACGTCGACAGTTTTGCCACCGTTCTTCTTGAACATGAGCGCTACATTGGGTTCCGGTACCAACGGATGCTTGTTCCTGTTCGCCACGCCGATCAGATTGTCGTAGTAAGTAAAGTTGACTGGCTTGCCGCAGTCCAATATTATGTTGTCGCATTGCTGACCGGAGGCGCATGTCACTTGCTCGTTCGACACTTGCGAGGACAGCGGGAAGGACTCGCTGATATTTTGCGTGTCCTTTAACACGTACGACGAGAGTCGTCTGCCAAGGGGACCAAAGTTAGGGCTGTTTTAACACTGAATGAACAGCAAGCCACACACAAAACGCTAACTACAGAAAGAAAAAGAAAATTATGTCACATAAATGGTATCACTTGTGTATACGATGGAAACACAAAGAAAGAAAGAAATGTACGCATGCAGGTGGACTATAATAGTACAAACTCAATCGCAAAAAGACAAAAACCTGGTATTTCATAGCCCGTTTTTATATTTAAGACTGTCTTAAGTACAATCTTAAGATGTCATAAATCAATCACAAAGCCGCATTAGCGTCTTAAGATATAACTTGAGACGGTCTTGAAATCTTTACTTAAGAGCGAACTGTGAATACCAGCCTAGGATTCTGGCTTTCTTACTTAAATAATTAAAATGACACAGCTTATTAGACCTTTCGTTATTTAACTTATAAAAGTGTATGAAATGTCAACGTACTACACTTCATATTAAATATCGTAATAACGCAATGCGGCGTATAGAAAGGAAGGAGTGACTCGAGGGAAGGAATCGAGGGCACAAGCTGTAACTTTATAACCTAGCAGCGCGATCCTGGCAGAGTAATTACACGGCCGGCTCCTCACCTCTCCTGACTGGCGAAACCTTTGCATTCCTGACAGTATATCTGCACCTTCTCGTGCTTCTCGGACGTCGCGGTCCTGCTCCAGGCCTGCCCGTTGCCGGTGACCACGCTGCTCGCGAGGATGTCGAAGATCGGATCGTCCTCGACCGCGCTCACGAAGTCTGTCGTCTTCACGACCTTGTCGGCGGCGTTCAGCCGCCAGGACGTCCGCGAGTTCGTAAGTCTTATGTGCAGGATCAGCAGGCAGAGCGCGTATCTCCCCTCAGCCCACGTCAGTCGCATCCTTCCCGATGCCTTCCTCCGCGCGCGTTCGAATTGTTTACAATCTCGCGATCGGGAGCGAGAGAGAAAGAGCAGAGGCACCGACACCGACGCAGTGCGGCATGGGGGCAGGGGGAAGGGGACACGACGAAGGCGGTGAGAGAGAGAGGGGGGGGGGGAAGAAATGAGCGGAATCAATTTTAGGGCGATATTCGTAGTGTTGTAATTATGCGAGTTCATAAAAATTGACTTGAATCACTCACACGCGGTGACGTAACATATATATGCGTGCATACATGCAATATATTTCAGACTGAAGCCAGGTGCATGTCGAATGTACATACATATATCGAATAAGAGTGGGAAATGAGCGGGAGATTTTGAAATAGAGTTCCCGAGGATGTCAAGATAGAGAAGTCCGACTGCAAGACCAGTTGTAGATAAATTATAACCGGTTGTAGATTAATTTATAAATATTTACGATTAAATTAAATTTATAAAATTGTTAAATAACCAAAATTTTATTAACGTAAACGATTATATTTCGTTGGTTTTATTCGAATATAAAATCACAAGTCTGCTGCATCCTCTTTCTCTTTTCTCTCTCTAATAACTAATAATAGTTATTCATTACAGTTATTCTCGGATGTTTCATCTTAGGATTATTAGACATTTCAATAGTCTTTCCATGTATTGATCTGTATAATATATATTATTGCTACTAGATTACATTATTTAGTAAAAATCTTATTCACTCCTAGAAGAGTTTCAAAAACATTCTTAAAATATTTATATATTTACAAAGTAGATAAATTTTTGAATACTGCCGCTTCGTGTGGAAACAAAATAATAAATGCGTTTGGCCGTATCACAATTCAAATGTAACGCTGTTAAGCGTTTGGATTTTTTGACATTAATTCCAAGTCAGAGTCCATCATATCTTTTACAAGTTCCTGCAATATGTATCAATTAATATAATGATATACATATAGAGCATTAAATCTTCTAGAATTACTTTCACTTTTTTCGAATGTATACAGAAAATTACCTTAAATGTAACAGTCGGTTTCCATCCGAATTTATTTCTTGCTTTTGATGCATCGCCCAAAAGTACATCCTGTCGAAAAATAGAAAAAATCAAATGCAAATTACAATATAAAATTTATCTTTTAATTCTCATAATTTATATATATATATATATCGGATATCGGATACAACGATGTCTCACCACTTCGGTTGGACGGAAGTATTTCGGATTTATGCGAACCAATACTTGATCGGTTTGTGCGTCTTGTCCTGTCTCGTTCACCCCTTCGCCCTGCCACTTAATTGTGCGACCTACATATTGGAATGCCATTTCTACAAATTCCCTTACGCTATGTGTTTCTCCTGTTGCTATGACGTAATCGTCCGGCTGCGTTTGTTGGAGCATCAAATACATTGCCTGCACATCATATGTAATACAGATTATTATTATCAAGAAATTTGGAGTGTCTAATTTATTTAAAAGTCATGAAATGTTACCTACTTCCACGTAATCTTTCGCATGACCCCAATCTCGCTTTGCATCTAAATTTCCTAATTCGAGCACATCCTGCAGACCTAAATGTATTTTCGCTATAGACCTCGTCACCTTTCTCGTGACAAAAGTCTCTCCTCTTCGCGGGCTTTCGTGATTGAACAATATACCGTTGCATGCAAACATATTATATGCTTCTCTATAATTGACGACAATCCAGAAGCTGTACAACTTCGCACAAGCTGAAATTTGAAAAAAAAAAGTATAATCCAAAACTATTTAACATAAATATAAAAGTTAACAGTAAGATGTTAACTTCTCTTTCTCTCAATTACCATACGGAGAGCGTGGGTAAAACGGTGTTTTTTCATTTTGTGGAACCTCCATTACTTTACCATAAAGTTCGGACGTTGACGCATGGTAAAATTTTACAGATTTTTCTAAGCCGCATGTACGTATTGCGTCCAATAATCTTACCGTTCCTACGGCATCTACTTCCGCAGTATATTCGCTCACTTCAAAGCTTACCTATCGCAACATAATATAACACATATCACATAACTTTCAGTCTATTTAATATAAATATATTTTTTATATATTTGATACATACCATAACATGACTTTGCGCTGCGAGATTATAAATTTCCGTCGGCTGTATCGCACTAATGACTTTGATCAAACTACTGGAGTCTGTCATGTCACCGTAATGCAGCTTCATTTTACCTTGCCGATGGCATTTTGGATCCTCGTAAAGATGCTGAATACGAGCGGTGTTGAATGAACTGGCCCGCCTGATGATGCCATGTACATCGTATCCTTTCTCCAGTAAGAATTCTGCCAAGTAAGACCCATCCTACAATAGAAACAAAAGATTAAGGATAGTATAAACCTTTGTTGCCTCAAAGATAGTTCCGTAGCAAATACATATGGCAAACGGAATAACATCTTAGAGATTTGAAACAATGTTTTCCTCATTAAAATTTAATGCTGTAGTTTTAGTTTGAACGTTACACATTTTGTCAAGTCAATACATTCTGTGACAGCATCGAGATCAACTGGAAATTAAATCTTTATTTAAAAAATCATTAAAGCGCTTACCTGCCCAGTGATGCCTGTTATTAAAGCGACACGTCTGCAATCGCTAGTTGCCATGTCGACAATCAGTCCAATTGAGTTCCTAAATTTCTTGAGCTATTATCTAATATCACCACAGAGTCATTAGTGCTGATAATGTTTATCTATATGGAAATCAGCGTTACCTTCTTTTCTGACAGAAATATTTGTATCTCTTTTCTTGTTCGTTGTTTCTTCCGTTCTTCTTATTTTATTAAATCGTGTCTGCTCAATTGTCTCTTCCTCCCTCGTACTTTTAAATATAAATATCCTTCGCGTTGAATTCGTTCAAGTTTCGTTATCGCATTCTGTTACTTGCGAGATAAGAGGAGGGGAGCGTAAAAAATTAATAAATTATTTGCTCAGCGTTGGATTTTTCTGTGTCCTCCTTCTGTCATCCTCCAAACACATTTCTCTATCCCGTCTAAATTGATATGACAATTTGATACTGGAATTCTTTCAGGTTTCTCGTACAGTTTCCACGTCGTGAAAACCGCCATGACGTTTTCCATCAAGAAGAAATTTCTCCGCGACAGCTGGATGCAGTTCCTATGCGAGACGCTATCTATGCTCATGTAATATTATCTGAACTACATAGCCACGAATTTTCTCAATGGATATTATGTTCTTTTGTCGGTAATTCCGCTTAGCGAAGATTCAAACCTCATTTAATGGTAACGTCGACTCTTCGATTTTCTTAATTTCCGTTTTCCATTAATTATTTACCGACTCATCCAGAAAATATTATATCCTTTTTTCTTCAATTTTAATTTTCATTAGGCTAATAATAAAAACAGAAAAGTTTACAGATAAATATATATATCCGAAATGGATAATTACGAATCAACTGACGAATGAAAAAAGCTGTTGAAGAAGCTTCTAATCCAAAATTTCTTCTTCTTAAATTAATTTTTTAAAGATTATATATTTCTTCTATAGTTTCAAATTATGTTATAGTAAATAATATAATAAAAATATATATATAAAATGTAAAATAAAAATCTAATTAAATTATAGTATCTGATTACTCTCTGATATGTATTCTGATGAAAATGATTGAATTGAGTGACATCCCAAACTTTCATAAATTTAAGAAGTAAAAAATAAAAACGTTGTAACTTTATATAAATAAAAAAGAACAATAATGATTCATGCTTTTATTTGTGGTATAATCAAAGAATAAAATAAATATCTAAAAGAAGATACGCGTAGAGACTATGTGTAGAACTCGTCTGTGTAAGAAATGGTACAAAGTAATTAAACAACGTCTTTTAATACATTTGTTTGACACCATTCTAAAATATTACAATCTGATTTTAATCCTCGAATTGTTAAAAAATTGTGCTATGTTGTTAACGGGAATTCTTTGGAAACTTTAGCGGAGCCCCTGTGTGTTTGCTATCCGAAATACAAAACTTCTTCAGTGCCAATCTCTTTTCACCTTAGCGAGCAGAATAAATCACATTAATCACACGTATTAGGCCTCAACTTCCGATTATAATATTGTATACATAGGGTACTCTTTACGCTAGAACAACGAAACATTTCACAATAAATACAACTACTTATAATTCTGGATACACATATAACGTAAGGGCGCGAGATTTTGTTTCTGACTCCAAAACGGATCCTCTTGTTTAACACCGTCGATCGACGCCAAGATGTTGTTATCGTTACATCGATGTCATCGAAGCCACTTCGGCGGTAGGTGTAAAGCTATATCTTCCGGAGCTGGACTTCCGTAGGATATTGTCGATGCTAAACATCGTCGTTTTGGCGATACATGCCGGGGAATTTGAACATTCGGTTTCGGTACGTCTCGCCACGGCACTCTCCTCGTCTGTTTCAACGATCTTACGTTGCTCCTCTTGATGTCTCGTTGAATTAGACAAGAGTTCCGCCGACACCTGCAATCAGAGCCGCACTTCAGTCGCGTTATCAGAAATGCTCCATTAGCGAAGTTGCTTCCTAGCCCGAATATCTAAGTACGGCGCGTTCAAGCCGGAAGAGCAGCTTCAGAAATTGAAGGCATACACGACACCGTCGCGTTTGAAAGAGCGAAGAGATAATCACGCAGGACCCTTCGTCGTGAAGAGTTAAAGCTTCTCTGTACCGGTAATCCCGCGAGTTCTGGTCTCTCTTGAGTGAGCACCCGCCGCCGTTTCGTTCTCCTGCGCCTGTAATTGCCGTGCTCGAACATCTCGCTGGCGGACGGGTCCAGGGTCCAGTAGCTTCCCTTCCCGGCCGTGTGGTCCTCGCCGTCGTCCGCGCTCGTCCGATCCCGCGGTACCTTCACGAAGCAGTCGTTCAGGCTGAGATTGTGCCGTATGCTGTTCTGCCAGCCCTGCCGGTTCTCCCTGTAGTAGGGGAACCTGTCCATGATGAACTTGTAGATCCCGGCGAGCGTCAGCCGTCGCTTCGGCGACGAGTTGATCGCCATTGCGATCAGGGCGATGTAGGAATACGGTGGCTTCTCGTGGTGCGGCGCGGTCTTGTAGCCGATCGGCGGTCTCGCAAGGACCGGCCAGGACGTCAACGACGCTTGACAGAAGGCCGGCCAGGTCGCGACGTCGGCGCGCAGCATCTCCGGGACCAGGCTGGCGAGTCCGTGCGCACGTTTCACAGGGAACATCTTGTCGATCGGGAAGACGCACCAGTATCCCTGGCATCGAGTACGCAAACAGCACGTTTGATCCTTCGCGTCCGCGAGGAGACCGTGAACCTGGGGACAACTACTCGGCTGCATCGAGAATCCACCTCGAATGTTCAGGGAAGTGAGCGTCGTTTACGCGAAATTGCAGCGATTGTCGGAGCCTTCAGAAGATTTCCAAGACCACGCTGAGCTTCTGCGTTATCGCTTCTTTTCCCGACGACGTTGCTCCGCCGGGACGTTCTCTATCGCGACGCACCCAGTGAGCCGTGAAATTGAAGTTACATCACTTCTTCTCTCCGTCTCTTCCTCTCTCTCGCGATGAAAACTAAGAAAGTGAAGCGATGAAAACACCCGTTGAACTCGACCGTGTATTCCCGCGGGGAACGAAGTCGCAGATCGCACTGGGTGTAATCGCCGAAGGGAGACGACGCGACGGGACACCCTGTCGATCAGGGCACGGACTCGCCGGGACTCCCGGTTGCACCCGCTCGCCCTAACGAAGGAGATTTGTTTAATTTGACACGGGGGGAACATCTAGAGGTTGGCTCAACCCCGCCCATCGGTGGTTTTCCAGGGAACTCCCGTTTACGCTCTCGTGGGGAGGAGATTACCTATCCGGGACCGCACTACGTGTTTTATTGCTGTTTACACATATGCTGTTTCAACACCCACGCCGGCAGTAACCGCGCCAATATATAAACAGCGTTGCGATAATTATATCGAGGCCGAACGGTTTCTCAGAACGGTTTCTTCCTCCTAGCCGGTCCTCCCTTACTATCGATGCAAAGGCACGCACGTATACAGAGCGTTAGAAAAAGAGGAGAAGAGAGCAAAAGTCACCCGGACTACGGACCGAAAGTTGCTTCTGACTTTCTCGCAAGAGATTTTTCGATCCACGTTGATTAAACGTCATTTCCTAACATCTACATTCCTCTCCGTCTTGGATCTTCTTCTCTTTTTAACAATCCATCTATACACGGAGAGAATTTTTCGTTATATTTTGCCGCAAAATTCACTACAAATTTTACTATGTTTGGTAATAAGATTGGAACAACTTGGCAATCTGTCAAATATTATTGGTAACGAAAGGAATTTCTGAAATATGGAAAAAAACATTTTATAAACAACATAATAAAAATTACCGAGCAGATTGTAACACCCGACACGAAAAAAACCGAGAATCATCGGACTTATGCCAATAAATTACCATGCTGCATGGTAAAATTATCATGAGCGACTAAGTCAGATTAAAAATATTATGCTGTATTGTAAAATTTATAATAAGATATTTTACATGTTTAGCACTACTTGGCATCTATTCAATTTAAAACAATAAAGAATCATAAGATTTTAACATATTTTAAAATTATGGAAATTTTACTATGTATTTTAGTAAAATTAATCAAATATATTTTATATTTTATTGTGGTAGATATTAATATCTTTTACTGTGGTAGGTATTAATCAGAGAAAATTGCATAAAAATCTTCGAAATACCATGTTGTCCCATGACTACCATGAATTTCAGGGTAAATTTTAAGAGAAAATTCTCTCCGTGTACAGTGATAAGTTAATATAAATGTAAATCAAGTAGGAACGAATAATTACATTAAAATGCAAAACATGGATAATATAAACTCAACAATATTTATTAAAACATGATTATGATAATGTGATCGGAATCGTTTTTAAATGAATGGATAAATACGATGGTTATTTCTTCTCTTTCTTAAAAATTTTATAGAGAGATCCCCATATGCAATAATAAGGACCCAACCGACATTTTGAAGAAAAATGAGTTAACTGGTTATTCTAAGTCTCAAGTTGATGTTTTTCAATTATGCAAAAAAATTAAGCCTAATTCACAAGTTAGGCTATTTTATTAGTGATAAAGCATATGAAGAAGAAAGCATAAAAGAACCAATTGCTTTTTCTGTGTCTGTTTTTAATGTACTTCTTTATTTTGAAAAATATATCCTGCTTTTCGTTTAATTTGAGAATGAGAAATCATTCAAAAGAAATCTCATAAAGATTTGGTTTAAGCCGATTATTTTAATTGTAATAACAAAACTTCAATTACTTATTACTCAAAACTATCTTGTTGGTTGGGTCCTTGTTGCATATGGTGGTCCATTTAAGTCACATATTTTATGTATAAAATAAAAGCATCGGATTCCACTTTTGTTCAATAGTACGCGTTGCTTGTCAAATCCCGTAGTATTATTTTCTGCGCCGCCGGGTTGTCCTTTGGTACCTGCACATGTTAATTTTTTTAAACAAACGTCATTAAGACATATTATACATTTAAGTAAAACATATAAATATAAATATTAGTAAGTTTTGCCAAATTGTCGATCAACAAATATAATTTAAAATAATTTTGAATAAAAAAAAGAAAAGAAGAATGTTAGTAATATTTGTTAACAACATTTCGGACTGCGAATATTTGATTACAATACTTCAATTATAATATTTGTGTAACGCTGAAAAGAGTTTCGCGAATTTCACGCGATAATTAATGACATCTAATTAGTCACGCTGCTTTACAACCACGACGGATGTAACACCAAAAAAAACATTTGTTACTGTGACGAAATCGTCTTTGCATAAGTTACGGGAGCGAACAAAATCGGACGGCGTAACGAATGCTGCGGATGCAAGACATCGCGCGTTCCGTGCCGATTTAGGATTCTCCTCGTAGCAAATTAATCCCAGGCCTATCGCACGCGGCTTATAATAAATACGAAAGTTAAAAGGGGAGAGAGAAAGTGCCTTGTATGTGCGTACCATATGTCCGGCTCTGTTGATCCAATACATCCAGAAGTTATCTCGAGCCTTGAAATAGCCCTCGACGATGTTCTCAACGACGATCGGCCGTCTTAATGAGTTTTTCCAGGTGTCGGAGTTTTTCCATTTCAGCTTTTCGACCCAGAGAAGGGTGCCTGAAATATGATATACGATAAGAACTTATACAGCAAAGAACAGTGTGAAAACATTAGAAAAACAGTGTAATAGCTCATGTAATATGAACTGTAATATGCTGGCAGTATAATTGGAAAGCTGACGATTTCACGAAAAAGATATGTGAAAAAGATAATTAAAAATGCAGAATACAATTTTTTAATACATGGGGATTTGTTTTCGACAAAATAAAGATTAATGATATTTTTTAAGTCAGCTTAGATAAATTGTTAAAATATTATTAAAATGCAAATAAAAGAATTCATCTTGGTTAAAAAAATGTTTGAAGTTGCCAAGTAATTTTGTTTTTAAAATATTTCAATATGTTATGATATTCTCATATAAATAACAACTGTTAGAATAAATTTATTTTAATTAATATGCATAATAATATACCATGGTATTAAGATATTTTTTTAAATATAAAGGATAGAAAAATTCGATAGTAAATCAGTAAACGAGATAATGACAATTTACCTGGTGTATCAACAATTAAGTCCAAGTGTCCGGTATACACAAATACGTACAAGTTAGTTTCATTAAGTAACATTTCCACTAGAACAAGATATTTACATTTATTAGTGACTAGATTATATTACAAAATGAAACGTGAAATTATTATGCGGAGTAATAATCCTTTGTATCACAAATAAATTCGGTCTAAGAGTAAAGCGACCGTATATCAAAATGCATCGTGGCAATTATCAGTTTATATATATCTATGTAGGATATTTCTTATTTCATGAATTCATATGCTCATCGAAACTAATTCAATAATTTTTTTAAAGCGAGTTACACCGAGCTTTTACATTCGCTTTGGAAATATTGACTATCTCTGTCAATCCACACGTATTTCTTTCTTTCACTTTCGTTACAATGACGTTCTTTCGATACATTTGACTGTTACCTATATGAATGACGGGCTTCATAAAATCTTCATTTAAGGTCGTGAAAACTTGATTGGATTGCTTGCCATGAGTGACTTGAATACCAAGCGCTTCCCTTACTGGGCCGTTCATCAAACTACCGAGCGGGAGACTATCAGATTGATCGAGATATGGATACGCAGCGCCTGCAATTATGCAAAAAGGAAAAAAATGCATAATGTATGTAAGTCCGAGTCTACAATGAGTCGTTAGTCGTTAGTCGGAAATAAATTGACCAACCACAGTCGAGTATTCCTCGAATAATCGATTGTGGTTGGTCAATTTGCTTCCGACTAACTACTCATTGTAGACCCGGACTAATAATTGATATTCCGATAGTAGAAATCTTCTAACATTTTGTGTTCTCTTTTTATGTTAATATTAAAAATATAGAATCAAAATTTCGTTGTTTAATGTAATATTATCCTTATAAAAAAATAAATAATAAAAATAATATTCTTATATATAAATATATGAAATAATGTTATATAATATTATTCACTTATTTATACCTCTAGATAAGAACGATGCATCGGTCGCAAACGAAAAATGCGAGCTCAGACTCTTCTTTGTAAGAATGTTGTAAAAGTCAACATTGTAAGTCTTCTGTGAAACGACTCTTTGCGTATTAGCCGCCGCTGTAGTCGCTTGTGTCCATTCGCCAAGCTCGACTTTGCTTCTCGTTATTTGTGCCGCGGCGTCAATTGCTTTGAAACCTTCCGTGTCAACCATACCCTGCGAAGCATGCGATAGTTTCCAAAGAATTTTATAAAAATGTTTTGCGTGAAATTTCGTGCGGAACCGTGATTAGCACCGATGAAGGAAGAACGAGAGATGAGGGAGGAAGTTGATATTCCAAGGTACGTTGCGTTGTTTTTCTCTTTTTCGGTAGTATCATTTATCGCGATTGTTTTTTTTAAATTTAATCTGTTGTAAAATATATTTATTTCATTGATAAATATATTGTGGTCTCGTATATAAATGCTACAACGGCGATAAATAAACAAATTATTTACCATGCTGAGTAGTAATGGTGCCCATGTCATTACAGAATCAATAGGAGAGATCCAAGCATCCCCGAGCGCGACTCCCTTTAGATTACTCTTGATGGTGCCAGCTTTCTGTGCCTGCAATACATTTATGCTATTTAGACACGTGAATTTCAGTCACGCGTGAATAGGCAGTCTCTTACAAGAAACACGGGTTATTTCATTACATTCAGCAAATCGCCACGATGTCATTATCGCTACGATTTGGACATTATCTGTAATTTTCTAAATCATTAGATGACTATGTATAAATATTATGACTTTGCTGTATATATATTAAGATGATGACAATAAGAATGTTTTTCTTATTGTCATCATCTTAAATGTTTCTGTCGTTTTTCATGGAATATGTGTCGTTTTCTGACGTTTTCCAGAAAGAAACTTTTGTTTTAAAGAAACGAATCTTACGATTAGAGTTTCTTTTTGTAATTCTTTTGTACTTTCTTTTTGTAATTCTCTCACATCTTTTGAGATTTTAATATCGTCGATATTTCTTTAAGTAGAAATATATTTTTTCCTTTTATTATTATTTTTTAATTAGCGTGCTTGTGTTTCTTACTCGATCCCAGACTAATGCAAACTCCGCGCCCATTTTTCCGCCGTACGATTCGGTCGTGATATACGTTGGGACACCCACGAATTTCGGTAATTTCTCGTAGAATTTTCGCATACACTCGACAAGATCCTCCGCGATCTGTGCGTTTGTCCTCGTGAATGCCGACGCGGTTTCAGCGTAACTGTAGCCGGTGCCAACAGGGTTATCGATGAAGAGAACATTATAATCCTTGACCTATAAATAAATCATACATCGACGATCATCCATTGAATAGATCTACAAGTTTATTCGAGGGAATACAAATTTTAAAAAAATTATTTATTTGAGAGAATATAAATTTAAAAAAATTATATCTTTTTATCTACATACAAATTTAAAAAAATTATATTTTCTTATCTTCTTTGTATGTAGAATTGCTTTCTCTTTCTTCGGTTACATCACCAATGAACAAACTGCTCTAAACATTCTAACAAATCGTCTCAACAATTAAATATTTACGAATTACACAACTGGATAATATACTCAATTCCGCCAAAATCTACTTTACTTCCGTATAATTTATTACCCAAGTGTAATTCCTTGGATTCAGATTCACATCAAGAGGCCCTAGTTCCATGAAATTTCCGAAACTCGTAGAAGATCCGCCTGGTCCACCTTGCAACCAGATGACTAACGGTTTATCGTAATATGAATAGACATTTGCCGTAGTATAGTAGAGCCACCAGAACATGTTCGCGCTGGGTCGCACTTGAACGTAACCCCATTCTTGTTCCCCAGGACCGAATCCTTTTCTTCCTTTTGTCAGAAAAATTTTAATTATTAATAGAGATAAATATAAATAACTGTGTGTGGCATAACAATGAGGTGGCATTATGTCATTGTTAATTCATATATATGTGCCTTAATTCCTGTTCTAATAACAACAGAATAACTCTCCTTTTATTCTTCTTTATCTAGATTCTAGATTCTAGAATACCAAAAAGAGATCCCAAAATTAAAGAGTAATAATATAGTATATCAGCAAGTCATCTCAAGAAAACGTACACTAACTTGAGAGAGTATTTTTTCTACGATTTAAATGGATGGTGTAATATTTGCGTTATATTAGATTGGAAATCACGTTACTCTTCTGCACCGAGCTCCAAGACGAAGAAGCGTCTCAGCTATTAACAATGATTCGAAAGTCGGCGATGTAAAGACGAGTAGCTGAAATGGCGTGTGTTTGCCGAGCGAAGGCCTAGGTAAATTTGCGAAGTCTTAAAAGAAATCGCAGAGTAAATGTTCCCGTGTCGCTATGGTAAAAGCTAGGAATGCAACGATCGAGCATTTTGCCGGTTACTTGCACCAAAATTCTGTAAACTCGGCGGTGCGCAAAAACGTGCATGAACGTTACCGAGTGTAACAAAATTTAAAATTTAAATTGTGTCTCAAGATTTAACGGCCGAGTCTGGATCACTGCGTTCTAGTGGAAGGTAGAAGAGGATATTGCATAAACATTACATATTATATAAACATATTCCAAAAATACCTTATCAAGAAGATAACAATGAGTTGGGGAAATACACAGTTTTATCTAATGCTAATCGCTCTTATCAATGCAAACCTGATTGACTCTTTATTCTTTAAGATCATTAGACTTTACACTGTTATATTTTTATTTATGAAAGGAAATGCAAGGTCCAAAAGTTCCCAGTCTAAGGATAAAGAAGATGATAAAATGAAACAATTGTTTTTATTTCTTATTACAATCACTCTTTATTTTAATACATTTTTTACGACGATAAATTAATTTTTCTGTACCACTAAAAAAACATTCTAAATATTTGTTCTTAACACTTCTTTATCACTTATTAAGTAAAAATTAATTCATTATTTCAAAAGATGTATTAAAAAAGGATGATTATACCAAAAAATAAAAAATAATTGTTTCATTTTAACTTTTTTATATTCTTGGACCGGAAACTCTTTTAGACCTTACGTATTTATGAACAATAACATAACAATATTGTAACTTCTCAACTAGACATTTTTGGACATGTTCATGAATGTAACACTTTTTGGTGTTTTTACTCAGAAAATGGTACTGTTTGTTAAATTTTAATGACCGTTTAAATTTTTATAAATCTAGAATGCAGGTATATGCACACGGAGAAAATTTTATATTAAAAATTACTATGTATAACAGTAGCCGTGGACCATTGCTGGAATTATAAAAATTTTTACTATGTTTTTCTATGGAAAAATTACTATGTATGGCAGTAGCCGTGGACCATTGCTGGAATTATAAATTATTTTTACTATGTTTTCCATAGAAAAATGTTTACTATGTTTTTCTATGGAAAACATAGTAAAAATAATTTATAATTCCAGCAATGGTCCACGGCTACTGCCATACATAGTAATTTTTAATATAAAATTTTCTCCGTGCACATTAACGTGTTTCATACACTCAAACGTTTCCACTGTCGAAAATAGGATTTCAGCTGTTATGAAATCTATCAGTGACATAACGTTCATTTGCCTTGCCATTAGATCCATGTGTCTATATTGCTGCATTATTGCGTGATGAATGTGACTGTATGATAGAATTTATCGCATCGATGTTTGTCTTATCTTACCTATACTGCCGGAAACAAAGCACAACGCGGCGAAAGTGTAAGCAAGTGGACCCTGCATCTTCTCTCTTGCGGTGAAACCTTTTGGAATTGCCGCGAGATTGCTAATATATATGATCTTACAATTTTTTATCTTTCGTAAATGGATATAGATTAGATATACATACACGTGAAGATCAGTGATCATACAATTTATATCAGTTGCATTCCATTGATAAATTGCTTCGCTCTCAGTGTTTTGTTTCGTACGACTTTGTCATCTTTAATTAATCCTTGGATAAAGTTATCCAGCTAGACAATCTATTCCTTTCATTGTAAACTTTACCATGTTTATTGACTTGCGACAGACAATGGATTGCAATTGATTTCTCTATTTATTGAACACTACGCAGTTTTATACAGAATATTTTTCACTAAGTATAATTTTTTTAAAAACACTACTAAAGAAGAGTTTATTATTATTCAATCCTTTCGTGTTACAATTAATTTATCTATTTCTGTGAAAAGATCGTACGATTAATTTTCAAAGGGAAAGTGTTATACTTTACGGGTACATTGTTGGATCTGCTGAAAAAAAATAACGTCACAAAATTAAGTATCATTAAGCGGTTCAGCTTTTTTTCTCTACTTTTTATCAAAATAAATATGGCAAATTGTGTGACTTATTATTTTTTACACTTTTTGTAAAATTTTATATCTCTATTTAGAAGTGTTTATAAAAAACTCAAATATATATTAAGTGCATTCTGTTCTTGATATCATTCGCTACGTATTTGATTGTATTTGATTGTATTTGATTGCATTAAGTGAAACGCGAGTTCTATAAGTATTACTCCACTTAAGTGATATCGAATCGAGAGGTTCACATATATTATGTACATATATTGAACTTGATCCCATCTCAAATGCATAACTCGCCGATTCAGAATCGATAGAGGGATTTAACATTCCGCGTGTAGTATATACATAAGCGCATCGACCGCGGGAAATAGTTACGAAGGAGAAAGTAGCGCCGTCATCGTTCAAGCATTCGGCTGTACGCAACGATAAAAAGAAAAGAGAAAAAAAGGAAAAAAGGAGAAAGATCGCGAAGAAAAAAAAGCGCGTGCAACGAGCGGAAAGGAGACGCGGGAGAGAGGATCTCTCGGGAAAGGGACGCTCGTCCTATCTTCTCTCGCGCGTTAATTTGATTGCCCCATTGCCGTTCGCGAAATCGACCCAAATTGATTTTTCATGCTCGGGTTTTAACGACGTCTGGGAAAGACGGCGTGTCGGGAGGATGCGCGTTGGGAAGTAAGCGCTCCTGACGATTTCCGGCCGCGAAACGGCCGTCCGAGAAGAAAGCTCGCGACGACGGCGACAGACTCATTAGACGTTACGTCAATCACGAAGAAAGAAAAAGGCCAGAGAGAGAAAGAGAGAGAGAGAGAGAGAGAGAATAAAAGAATTACACATATGTCGTGAGTATATATGAATCCGGAAATAACATAATAATAAAACAACATAATAATACACAGTAAAAAGTCGTGCGTCCATATGTTAAAATTTTCTAGTGTTACCAAGATTTGATTATTATTTTAATTTAAAAATAACATACAATAGATATGTTATTATTTTCGTAACATTTTCTTATGTCACATTTATGACAACGTAATAATTTAACACTTTATGTATGTCCTTTAGAAATTGAATATTGTTTTGAGTTCTTTTAACACATATTATTTCAAAAAATCAAACATGTCTCAAAATCATTTTAACATAAACAAAAGTTAAAGTAAATCTTCAAATAATCGTAAACTTTGACATACAAAATAATCACTAAAATTAAATGTTTCTATTATACATAATTTAAGTTCAAATTATTAATGTCATGTGTTAATATTACTGTTTAATTATCTTTCTCTCTTGTATGCTATTATTACATCATACTTAATAAAGTTAAAAGAACAAACACAAATGTAAAGTATAGTATTAATTAATTAACATTTCTAGAGTGTGTCAACAAGTAACACACGATAAATGACTTATTTTAACTTAAAATTTAGAAGTGGACTTTCTGGAACATGTGAAAAATGTTACAATTAACATTTTATTTTTTTGTGTAAAATAGCATAATAAAAAAGAGTAATATAGAAAGAGAGGGAGAGAAAGAGAGAGGACAGATGAAGTTACCGAAGTGATTTTACAACGGCGCTCGAATTCGGCGAGGGAAGGATACATGGATCTCCCGTCGTGAAATTCTCTTTCATTTTCCCGGAGGGATTTTTGCGAAAGAGACGCGATCTATTCGCGCGTTTTCGCGCGCACACACGCGCGCACGTATTCTGTCAAATGCCGCTAATTGACATTCGTGCCACGTGCACCGCAAAACGCGCGCGCTCCTCCGTCCATGCGGTATTCCCGGCAGGTTTTTCGGTCTATTGCCACTCCGGAAATTATCGGCGAGGCATGAAAAGGCCGCGTAGACTCTCTCGGTTCTGTCGAAATCGGGAACGCGCGGTGGTATAGCCGCGTGCCTTGCGTAGAGAAGCCCCCGTCTGTTTATTCCGAACGACCGTTTGCACGATTTAACGTCGTATATATTACGTATAGTGGCGTAGAAGTAAAATGAAATGAAATCTGTACGTCGCGCGCTGTTCGCGAGCGTGTGAATGCAGAAGCGGAATTTTCGGGCGCAGAAAACGAAATCACCAATTGGTGATAAATTGTAAATTGTAATTAATTGTAATTAATTATAAATTGTTCAATAAACAAAACAACACAGTTTATTTGTAATCGGATGTTAACGTTTAAAACGGCTATACCTATACACTTTATGCGACTTTATGCAGCGCATACGAAGAATAATCTTCTCGAAACGCGATTGAAACTAGTAGAGCGCAAAGGAATCGCGAACTTGTTGACAACTGGCACCTGAGCGTAAGGTGTCGGTCTTTTATTATCTCGCTTGTCGAATATTCGAGAACTAACGGTGTTCGAGTTTGACTAACGCGTTTGACGGTCATGATAATATTCATCTGTTTTGGTGACACGCCGAACTCTCGCAAGCTAGTGT
>NJRQ01000158.1:414194-426699 GCA_003063805.1 Aphaenogaster ashmeadi | reverse complement strand
CAGTATTTGTGCTCGCCTATTATCGGTTATATCTGTTTTAACAAGCTTCAAACGAATTGGACAACGTACTCGAGGACTCGTCCCGATCGTGCGGCGGTAACAGAAATCGCACATTCTCGAGACACAGTGAAAGTAACCGATTCGATTATCTCCTCGAAGACAAAAAAAATCGAAAAGACAGCTGCCGCTGACACTGTATCGGAAGAAAGTCAAAGTAATTCCTTCGCGCGGCCCCGGGTAACGACTCTCACGTTTCTCGCTTCCTCGCGTCTCTCCTGCGTACGACGAGAAAAAAAATCGAGAAGACATCTCGCGCGTGCAGCAGGCTTCCAAATTAAAATTAGACAGTTGTACGTGCAGGAGGAGAAGAATTTTCTACGTGGAAAAAAATAATGTATTAACAGCATTAATTGAAAATAATTTTGTTAATTCAATACCAATTTTAATAAAACAAAAGCATATGTATTTATTTTATTAATATTTCAGTAATTATTAAATATTTAATAATTTCATTAATTCAATAATTAATGAAACCGATTAGCAAGGAATTAATAATTAATTTTATTAATTGTCGATTTAACAAAATTATTTTCATTTAGACTTAATATTATTAAGATTAAGATAAGGAGAATATAATAGATGCTTTAGCATTTATTAATATTAAATTTGTTACACGTAGAGGACCACAATCCATATGGTTGATACGTAGTAATTAATAGAATACCATCTCTTGCCAGTCGGGTCGACTTACAATTTATTACATATGTTAATATTATTAGTACAACATCGCTTTTCTCCCATGTACTAGTTTTGCAATTTTAATTCTAAATTCCAAATTAATTGTCTTTAGAAGCGAAGCGCTCGAGAACAACTTCCTCGGTGCATTCCCCATTTGTTCTTTCACCTGGAATTATCGTGCGTTTATACAATCGTTTACACAACGTCATACCGCCGATTACAGAACGCCCCGTACGTGCCGGACGATAATCGCGCATTTGCTTCCCGATCGTCTAGCGTCGATGCAACGACCGGTGCATCTCCCGGCATAGGAGCACGCCGCACCGGTGAAAGGCAAGACCCGGCGTTGCATGCATGCATCCGCCGTAGAGGAGCGACAGTAACCCTGACGAAGAAAGTCAGAGTGAAGATTCCGCAGGTGGTGAACGCGAGCGCGAGCGCGAATCGGGTCTCGCGGCGCAAGCGAAATTGTTCTCACGTGCATTACGAAACCCGCCGCTTTTCCGTGTTGCTGCCGTCGTGAGACGCAGCCGATACAAGATGAGAAAGGCATTTCTCCGTTCCCCCCTCCTCCGCCCCCTGCCCCCTCCCCCCCCCACGTCCCTCGGGAATCTGGGAACGGAGATCGTCGGGTTTTGTATGCGATTTGCAGCGAGATACCGGATGCTAATTCATTTTCAGACGGCCGAAGCGAGTACCGTTGATTACGCTGCTTAGCAGTGTCGCATGTAATGACATGGTTCTCGAGAATACAAAGTTATACCGATATTTATCTATCCCAAGAAGTTATCAAACTGAAAATGAAAAGTTTCTCAAGAGGGAATTGTTTTAACAGGCGTAGAATTAATATTGTCTCGAAGGAGACAATATTAACTATACAATGCTGTATAACGAGTGGGAAGTGGTAGAAAGTCCATTCCTCTCTTGCGGTAGTGATCATTTAAAAGACTCTGATAATAATTAGCGAGAAAGTCATTACCCGGTTTGTACATCGCGTGTCATCGGACACGACATGGTCGTTACATGAGCGTTCGTCAATGATGTTCGTTGTCATTACATTGTTCAAGTCAACAAATTCGCAAGCCGACAATTTTGCTCTTTTAATTACACAAGAGAAAACTTCGTTGGATTAATCAGTTTTAACAAACCTCGCAAAGTTGTTCCTTTTGTTTCTTCATGCCAAAATTTATGCAAAAACTTTTTCATACAAGTTCCATTGTATGCTTTATGTTAAGTGTACAATTTTAGACAGATCGCACATGAAAGAGGTGAAGAGGGCGATTTTTGTATCTCGCCGAAAGGATATTTTGCGGATTTGCTTCGTGTTAAAATTCATCGAATTGCATTACGTTTACTATCTTGTCGCCCCGCATTCGCTATGAGGCATGAATCCCCACCTATAGCTGAAGATGTACACGCAGAGTTGGGACCCCCGTATAGCACCGTGGCTCTCTTTGTACCCCTCCTCGAAATATCTCTGTGTCTAGAGTATCTAGGCGTCTAGGCAGAGGAGCACTCGCTATAAAAGCCCCGTATGTCACGACGTATCCGTCAGAAGAGTGACGAACCGTAAAAAAAGACGGTGGTCGCTGCCATCCTTTTTCACACGGTGGGCCACGGTACCCCTGGTCGAGAGAATGCGATTTATTCTGGTCAGTGCTCAATTGTCGCCGCTCATTGGCCCCGTGCCTTAATTCTTCGCGCCTTAATCGTGTGTCAGTGCGTCTGTGATATATGTGAGATTCCTTTTCGGACAGGAAGTGAGGACACTGTCGGTATAAGATTGTAACGCAAGCAATCGTTCGTAGGTCACCTTAGATTCGCGGTCGATGACACGTATCGCGCGACGCGCGTTACGTCTTGTGCCCGTTATCTCTTTAGCTATAGCTTCATCCAGTGAAATGTGGAAATACAGTGCTTTCTTAGAATATCGCAGATCGTAAATCTTCTAAGATCTTTTGATAACGTTGGGAAATTTTATTAAAGTCCAACGCATTGTCACTTACTTTTGTATTATAATATCGGTAATATTCTTCTAAAGTACGTTGGTGAAGAAAACTTATTGTTCTGAAGATATATGCAATATACAATACTTTACAAATGTGGCACGTTATGTTTCGAATATTTTAACATTGGGATATAATTATGTAGAAGAAAATACACAACGTTTTAGAATTATTAACAAGCAAACGATTTTGTATGACTTTGTATTACAACTAATTATAAGATTACATCGTGAAGCTAGTATCGGGTCACTGTAGAAAATTGAAAAACTTGCGTTTCGTGGAAGTGATACTTACTGATAATGCCACGTGGCAGTTTATTTTTACTCCAAAAGGGACAGCTTTTACACAGAAAACATACTCGACTTAAAGCCACCGAGACAGTAGCGCGGCTGCGTTAACGTAAATGGTTACAAACGAGCCGGTAAATCACTGCCATTTTCCAATGCCAATTGCTGTAAGTGAACATTCTTGTCACTTTTTACTGCGCGGAATGGAAAGTTAAGTGCAAATAAGAGCCGCGCCGGGAACTCGGTGCATAACTGCATTGAATGTCGTGTACGAAATTCAAAAGGGTCAACGTTACAGAATCGAGTAGCTAACAATAAGTCAATGTCATCGGAATTCTATCTGGAGTTTCCCGTTCTCGCTTCTTTAATTTTTTCCTCTTGCCACAGCTACGTGATATCGTTGCCTTAATACAATGTACTTACAATCAGATACCTTATATAACAAGATTTGGAGATATTATACCTTGAGCATCCCCCCCCATACGAGATACCATTCTTCAGATAATGCAGCGATAATAATATATATGTATCGTTTAGAAATGACATTTTAATTTTCGACTTCAACTTCAATGAAGTCATATCTTATTGAAGAAGTGAAGCTAAAATTTGATATCTTTACATTCTGTTATCCAAAGATATATCGGTACTTAATTAGAGCAGCGATATACGGATAACGTTTGTGATTTCCCTCATAGACAAGCGGAAGCGTAGCTATAGCGTACTAACTAGATAAAGATAAAACGAGTTAATCAGCGGGTAATTTCACATGCCAATGTCAACACAAAATAAGATAATATATAGGTATGCAAACTGATCGTGTAAAGTTGGATTGAAATGAAAGTAAGCCAAGGTTATTATTACTATGTAGATAATATGCGAACAATTATTATTGTTATGTTAATCTGAGAAGAGGTAAATCTGGCGCGTTTGATCAGTATATAATGATATGTAATTACTGAAATTTCTGCTGAAACATGACGGCAATATCCGGCGCAACGAAACAAAACGCAGCAGAGTCTCATAATTTTCTATCTTTGACATTTCACGACGCGACAGATTTTCGATAAATATTGATTGAGATACTTTCTAATACTGTCGTTTAAATATCCAAATATCTAGATACAAAGATATTCGGGTACCTCAATATATCTACATACTTAACATTTATAATTATCCTAGCCAGCAACTCTCATTTAAGATATTATTTCATATCGAATCAAAGTACATTCAATTACTACAGTAATTACGACTCTATTGCAAGATGTTCTAGATTTAGCGAACCATCTTTCACTTGTGAATTCTTCGACTTACGCGGAACCGATCTTTTTCCTAGCGAAGATATCGAGGAAGGTCATCACCTCTCGCAAGCTTTCCGACTTTTAAGTGATATCTTCGCAGCTAATTCGTAAGTTACGAGTTCGTTCAAGTTCATATATTTCACTCAACAATTAAATAAAAAAGAAACAAGTTTTTTAAATTGTATTTCCGAGGCTAAGTTCTTTATATTATCTGAGAACTGTCGGTGACCATCATTAGTTTTATTGAGGAAACATCGATTTCAAGTACGGATCGAGGAATTTGTGGATGAAAGGTGGCACGGTTGGGACATTCCGTATATCTAAGTATGCAATAAATAGTTAAACGGTTCCAAAATAACTCTTGTAGAAAAGAAAAAGAAAGAGAGAGAGAGAGAGGAAAAGAGACAAGTGGGTCGACTAAAACACTTGATATCTCGTTGCCGCAGGGCTGAATACCACGACAGGTATCGCCCAAGGGCAATACCTCACGAAAAAAGAAAAGGGGGATCCTCGAAGCCCACTTTCCTTTAATTTAACCGTCGGTACAGGTTTCACGGTCCCGGGTGGCCCCTTCTGGAAGCGCGAAGACGGGGGTCGGGGGGACGGGGGGTTCGACCCAATTCGCGCCGATGTTTACGTCGGCCGCGCGTTCACACGGCGGCGAACACTTTCATTTTTGAGAGTCGCGCTCGTTGAGCGCGGATGAGCGCGTAGAAATCCGTCCGCGGGATTTCCGTCGCGCGCGATGAAAGACTAAAAGCCGGAGGGAAGTTGATGATTGCGGACGATTGCGAGGATGAGATAATTATCGCTACCGCGACGCGCTTGGGAGAAAGAAGACTAATTACCCGGCGGCAGGGCACCCCCTCTTTCGCACGGCTGATCGCACAATTAGCGTATCTTTGCTCATTTGTCGTGTAGACGTTTATCGCCCATTTATCTTCGCATTAATCCCGCGAGGGAAAACTACAACGTATCCCTTACACGAAGTATTAATTTTTCTTGAAATTAGTTGAATTATTTTATCCTTTCTCCGATTCTTCTCTTCTCACATTTGTATTGAAGATCGGCCGTTAGTGTTACGAAATGGCGTTAATTGAATTATTTATGCAGACATATTTATTTTTATAAACTAATGAAAGAAAAATTCTTTCAGACAATATTATGCGGCCTCTTTGTTATCTCCGCGCTTGGAGACCCGATTAGAACAAAGAGAGAGTGAGTATATAAACGATTAAATACTTACATGAGACGAGATACAAAAATGAGACAAAAAATTCACACTTAGAACTTATATATTAATATATTAATTATCTGCTTATATATTTATTATCTGCAAAAATGTATTAATTTATACGCAAAGTTTTGTAATATTAAATGAAATTAGCAGCGTTTAAGTTTTTATTACGGCCTGTATGTCATTCTAATGGAAGAAATCTCGTAGGCCTCCCGTAAGCTCGTATGGCGCACCACCAGCTACGTCCTACGGATTGCCGGACGTAGGACCGTCGGATTCTTATGGTCCACCACCTTCGAACTCCTATGGTCCACCCTCTGATTCGTATGGCGCACCACCTCCACCCCCATCATCGTCTTATGGCGCACCCTCCGGACCCTCGTCGTCTTATGGCGCACCGCCTTCGTCATCCTACGGGCCGCCATCCGGGGGTGATCACGGATCCTTCGGCGGCGGCGATCACGGCGGAGGATCCTTCGGCGGCGATCATGGCGGAGGAGGATCCTTCGACGGTGGTCATGGTGGAGGGTCCTTCGGCGGCGGTCACGGCGGAGGATCCTTCGGCGGCGGTTACGGTGGAGGGTCCTTCGGCGGCGGTCATGGCGGAGGATCCTTCGGCGGTGGCCACGGCGGAGGGTCCTTCGGTGACGATCACGGCGGAGGTGGATCATTCGATGATCATCACGGCGGGGGTGGCGGCGGTTTCGGCGGGGGTGACAGCGGTTACGGCGGTGGAGGTGGTCACGGCGGTAGCGACGGCGGTTACGGCGGTGGAGGCGGTCACGGCGGTGACGACGGCGGTCACGGTGGTGGTGGTGGTGGTGGTCATGGAGGCGGTTTCGGATCGCTTTCCGATTCCTACGGTCCGCCGTCGCCACCCTCCGGATCCTATGGACCTCCAGCGCATGATCACGGACCGAAGGGCGTGTGGAAAAAGAAGTTGGTATGGAAGCCCGAATGG
The DNA here is from genome assembly GCA_003063805.1 of Aphaenogaster ashmeadi. Lineage (NCBI taxonomy): Eukaryota > Metazoa > Arthropoda > Insecta > Hymenoptera > Formicidae > Aphaenogaster > Aphaenogaster ashmeadi. The sequence continues at coordinate 420,172 of NJRQ01000158.1, read as the reverse complement.
AAGCAGATCTGGAAAACTGAGTCCAAGATGATCTGGAAACAGGAGTGGAAGAAGATACAGGTACCGGTTTGGAAGGAGATTCAAGTGCCCGCGTGGAAGGAGATCAAGGTACCGGCCTGGAAGAAGGTCCAGAAGCCCGTTTGGAAGCAGATCCAGGTACCGGCTTGGAAGGAGGTTCAAGTACCAGCTTGGAAAAAAGTATGGAAGCCCGTTTGGAAGGAAGTCCAAGTTCCTGTGTGGAAAGAAGTCCAGGTACCCGCCTGGAAGAAGGTCTGGGTGCCGGAATGGGTCAAAATCGGCATACCGGGAGAGCAGTACGTGGGTAAGGACCATCATGGTTGGCAGTATACCAGCCACGATCTCTGGAAGAAGAAGCTGATATGGAAGCCGGTCTGGAAAAAGATCTGGAAAACGGAAAAGAAGCAGATTTGGGTAAGCGACAAGAAATTAGAATGGAAGGCCGAATGGAAACAAATCTGGAAGTCGGAGAAGAAACAAATCTGGGTGACGGACAAGAAGCTGGTCTGGCAGGAAGAATCGGTGCAGGTATGGGTGCCTCAGAAGAAGCAGATCTGGGTCACGCAGAAGAAACAGGTGTGGAAAGACGAATGGAAGAGCAAGTGGGTTCCGGCTTGGAAGGACGTGCAGGTACCGGCTTGGAAGAAGATCTGGAAGCCTGTCTGGGAGAAAGTTTGGGTTCCCATTGAGTCCCACCACGACGATGGTGGTCATCACGGTTACAAGTAGATCGTCGTCGGAGGTCACGTTCGGCCGATTCCATCTTTCTTCTGCGTCTGTCTCGTGACATCCGAAGGTCGAAAGGCTGATTCGGAAAATTGTCGGAGGATCGTGTCAAGAAAGTCGGTCGAACTTTATAATGCCTTGTGATAATGGATTGCTCGCTGATAGATATAGGTATGTCTTGAGAAGAGAAAAGAGAGGGCCGACTAGCAGACGCGTACCGCACGAAGAAGAGGAAAGCCTGCGACTAACAGTTAGAAAGCATCGCGACTATAAGATATGCACGAAAGTGGATGATGAAAATTTTCAATTGATCATCTCGATGACAACGCGACTGGGTTACGTGGCATCCCAAGTCGTCCGGTTCTTGATAAAATGTTGCACGAGGAACCGGAATAATCGATCAACCAGATATCATCGTGACGGATATGAAGATAACACTATCTACAGTATATCCCCCGAGAGAGCAAGATGCGTACTAATAACTGATCTTTATCGAGTAAACCTGTAACGACGCACCTTTCTAGAAATTATACACTTTGCTAAATTAATCTTCAGAGCAGATCATCGTCTAAGAAGTCACGCTTGTCAATTATTTGTTGGAAAATAATATTCTAAATAGTAACCTACTTATTGTTGGAGAAAACACTTGAAAATTGTTTAGTATGTTTACATCACGTTTATAACAAATTGCTTTATCTTAGTAATTTGATTTCAGATTGAATCTTAGAAAGAGAGTGAAAATTACATACGCAAGAAAAGTAATATTCCTTCTTCGTTAATTTTTTTCCAGTGTAGATAATCCATAGAGCTTCAGAATGGCCACGTGCGTATTAATAACATGTGTAATTAATACCCTACTTTGTAAATATCGTTTGATTATTGGGATGCGTGCATGTTAATATTTTTTATACCTTAATAAAAATATTATTTTATACTACGTCACGAATTAATTTAATTTCCTGTATATTTAGATGACTATTTTTTTTCGTTGTCTATAATGTCAAAGTCGAGAACAAGTTATTTTCGAAAAAAAAAGAATTCATGCAAGTGTGCAAATTTTATGTGGTTTGAGAATGTAAAAAATTATTTTTATTTAATGTTACTTTGAACAAAATTTAAGTTTTTTACTGTAAAAAATATTTTAATGAAATATTTCGAGATAGATTTAATAAAGTAATAATTATGTCAATTGCTTATGAAGTTTTATTGATAAAAAATATGCATAATCTTTTAAATCAGACAAGATTTTTAAAAAAGAAAACCTTGATTTCAGACAAATATTTACGGGTATAATTGACAAAATAAGATAATAGATTCAATACAATTACATCAAATTCGTTTAAGAACGAGCCAGTAAAAATAAGTCACGCTTTTTCGAGTAAAAGGCGTACTGTTTTCAAAAGTAATTATTATTTTATTAAATTATAAAACATAATGCTTTAATTAAATTATAAAAATACTTTAAAGATATGCATACAATAAATGTAAATTGTAATAAGTAAGCTCAGGATATAAATGTATTTAACTCTTGATTGAAAGTATGAAAGCCAATTAAAACATTAAAATTTATTCTGCAGAATGAACGGTTAAACTTACAAGCATTTTTTCGAAAGCAATTAATAAAATTTTATTTTTTTATTTTTTTTTTTATTTAAAAGTCTATTACAGTTTCTACAGAACGTGACAGAAACAAACTTTATATATCTTTTAAAATAAAAATTAATATAAATAATTAATTTCTTTTAGCAGTCTACATTAAAGCCTAAGATTTCTGAGAGAAAGAATTGCGTAGGCTTTGAGAGATGAGATTTTTTATTACGACCGTGATTCTTTTTTAAAGAGCATCAATCGTGGTAATCTCGTGCGTTTGAAAGTGCCTAGTCGTGTCTTCCGCAACATTTATTAAGATATTGTCCGTGAATACGATCCGCTCGATCCATGAAGCCATTAATTCACATTAGCTTATGAAAGTACGGTGGCTTTCATACGAAGATGCGCTATGCAACACGTAGATGGGAATCAGAAGGATGACGGGGCGGAAGAGCGAGGGGAGGCAACGATGCTTTCTAAGGATAAGACGAGAATCGAGTGAGCAAGCATGTCTCTCAGGGTCTTCAGGGTCGCGAGACGAACTCACGACCTTTACTTTCTCCAGGATCGTGCTGCAACAACGTGCTGTGGGGGCGAGCTACGTGAGGCTGCAAAAAAAGAGGCTGCCACCGGCATGGTAGGGAAGGCATCGACCGGAAGTGGTACACGGCTGGTAAATCTTCCATGGCAGTTTAATGAGGACGTATACAAACCCGAAAGGGAGTATCGAGAGAGACGCCAAAAGCACTTTCGATTCAGACCCGAGAGTAATCGATCAATCGGCCACACTTTCATCTTTCGGCGGCTATGATTTTGCAGATCGTCCGAAATTATTGCAAAATTACAGGCGAAACGCAATAACTCTCTCAAATCTCTAATACTCGTATAGCCGTTTATATAACATAATTATACAGTATAGTGACCGTTCTAACTTTGAATTGAGAATAAAGAACTTCTTAAAAATTGCAACTCTTTAAAAACCGGAAAAAAACAAATAAATAATAAAATAAAAAGTAATAAAATAATATTTTTCAGCTAATTTCGCGTGGATTTTATCTTGGTATTTTAATTTCGAGGGGCTTAGTTATAAAAATATATAATGTTTGAAATTCAAAGTTGCGATAAGCGATGAGCTCCTTCGACATCTCTGTCAAGAACTTACGATGATCGAATCGTTCGAAGAATTCACAGTTGAGAGGAGACGCGCTTAGCGCGAGACATTCTGCGCTTTTCGCCGCTCGAAATTTTGCGACTCATTCCGCGATACGAGCTGCGCAGCGAAAGTGCGGCCGTCCAATAAAAAGTAAAAGTAAGACGTTATTGCACCGAGACAATGTCGAAATCGGCCGCGAAGATGCGTACAAAGTCCCGCGGGTGATTCTGCCTTCCTCATTACCACGACCTTAATTACGAGCGTTCCGGCACCTCTCTCTCTCTCTCTCTCTTCCTTCCTCCCGCCAGGAGGGCATTAAAATCGCTTTCGTGCCTTTCGCCCGCAGCAAGCCGGCAAAAGCCTCGAGAGGATTCTCACAGAGGCCCGGCCGTATTAGCATATAATGACGCGAGTTAAACTTGAGGAAAAGCTCCGGTTAACGGATTCGCACAAGGCCCGTCCGGAGAGTGAAAGTACTTCGTGCAAGTGCTCGAGGATCAGCGAGCGGGTATATATATCGCGCGCGATCATCGTGCACGTGTACAGTGCGTATTAGACAACGTCGAGGCTAACAAAAACCTTGCAGATTTGTCCACATCCCTCCGAAGGAGGACGTCCAAGCATATTCATCGTAATTTGTCATACTCGAGTCAAGGTTGAATGGCTAACGTCCAATTCCATCAATGTAGATTAACTTTAATCTCGGTTTAACTTACTCTTTATCTCTTTCTAATTCTTATGTCCATTTCCATCAATGTAGATTAACTTTAATCTCGGTTTAATTTACTCTTTATCTTTTTTCAGTTCTAAGAATTAGAAAGAGATAAAGAGTATGTTAAACCGAGATTAAAGTTAATCTACATTGGTGGAAATGGACATTAGAACTATTTCTTAGAACTAGAAAAAGATAAAGAGTAAGTTAAACCGAGATTAATGTTAATCTACATTGGTGGAAATAAATGTAGAAGTACCAGCGCCGGATAACGAGCCACGAAATCTCTCTCATTAAAGTCTCTGATGATCATCGGATAAAAGTGTCCACCCTGTTCGGTCACGCCGATCGCGCTAGACCAACAAACCATAAATCAACGACAACTACGTGAATGGAGTTGAATTGCAAATTGATCGACGAATGCAATAGACGCACGACGGTCCCTTGCATACAATTAAAATTCCTCGTGGCTCGTAAAATGATTTCTGCGGAACCGCCGGAACCGCCGCTGACAGCTCGCGTCTCGCACGAAGACCCCGGCAAGATTTATGTCGTTTTAATGAATCCATAAATTTGATTGCGTCAAAACACCGAGCGTGTCCGTATTAATAATGTCCGCGCATAAATAATGCATCGAATAAATTTGGTCCTCAGGGAGGTCTTCGCGCAGCGGAGCGTCTCGCCGAGAATATATATGTTCGTTCCCGTCCAATTCGGCTGGTCCACTTGCTGGCTTTCAAGATTTATCTCGCAGATGACCTTAATGCGTTGACCTTGACCTTGTCTTAATTCTCGCGACAATGCACCGGCGACTGGGGCGAGCCTCGTTCGCAAAATATGACATAAACCGAAACGCTTTCGCGTAACGGGTAATCGCGAAGCGTTTCCCATACGAGATCACGTATCCGATCCCGCTTGGAAAGTGAAATTCGTTTCGGATCTGTGATCAGCGAAGCGTTATCTGGGTGAAATTACACGCCCAATGATCAATGTCGTAAGCAATCATTATCCGCGCACGTCCCTTTCATTCGTAGCATTGTTTCTGTCGCCTTAATGCGCGATGCAGGTATATTTATGCATTTTACACGGATAATCGAAAGAGACAATCATTTGTAATTAAAATGCCTGTGGATGAAAGCGTAGGACTTACAAATAAAAAAATATTTTTTTACGATATCCTAAAGTTTGTTTTTTTATTGCTGCATTGGACTGCACTAGAACTTCCTTTCTCGCTTTTGCCAAAAATTTCAAACGTATATCTATTTCGTTTTAAATATAGAGACTATATAGTAGTTCGACTGTAAAAAATAGATCTTTAATCATCAGAAAGTAACACTTTTGTGCTTATAGTGATGCTTTTAAAATAAAATTTCTTTTTATTAAAATCGCATTTTGACATATTTTGCCTTCTGTAAAATTACATTCTTCTCTTGTCCTGCTTTGAAGAAGATCACTTCTCGCTGTGTCATTTTGCCGAAACAATATCTTTGATTGTTTTCTAGAAGTATCATCATGCTGCCATCTAGTAATATTGTGGCAAAGTTGGTTGATTCTCCTATTTGTACAAATGTGCGTTTAGAATCGCCTTTCTCTTCTAAGAAAATAATGACTGATTTTTAAAAACTTCTTCGGCAATATATTTGCAGAATTAACACCGTATTTTGTTCGCAGTCGAGCAATTTCTTATTTTAGTTATTTGTTAATTACAAGAAGTGTCAAAGAAGACAGATTTTACATAAATAAAATGCACGTAAAAATAAAAATACCAATTACAACACA